>JAXDDX010000002.1:10635000-10862500 GCA_034670405.1 Hoplostethus atlanticus | reverse complement strand
AACAGTTGGGGGGGTTAGTGATTGATGTGCCCTTACTAAAGGTTGCCAAATTGACGAAGCTGTCATTAGAATTAGCGACTTTTCAAATCCCCGGGAACTTTATTTCTCCAAAGCGACCCGTGATAAATCTAGCTACTTTTTTGGACCACAGGGAAAACTGTTGATGTGTTGACTCCCGAAGCATTTGGTGACAAATCAGTATGGCATCCAAAGAGGTCGGATTCACAGCGCTTCCCATACACAGTGTAGCCACCTCATTTTTTATGAGCCTGGGAACAGCAGGACTGGTGTAGCGAACATATTCATAATGTAAATCAGCCTATGACATCATCTGGCAACTTCATTTCCACCTGTCTACCTTGAAATGGCATCTAGCCTGAGGCTGAGGGAAAAAAAGCAATGCCTATGTTCACACGTGTTTTTGAAAGGGCTTGTCTGCTGCATGTTCAGCATCACTATTCTTGCTTTTGTTATTGCTTTCCCCCATTGTTGTTGTTATGACTTCGCTGCACTATGGCAGCCTCACCCTGATAGCCACAATCCAGCTCATTGCTGGTCGGTCCCATACAACACACAACCACAGCAAATGGTATACACCCTAAAACTCTAAAAGTCTCAGCCTTCAGGCTATGCGTGTGTGTGTGTGTTTTGGGCGAGTCAATCAATATCAGTAAGGGGTAGGCTAGCCTGTCACAGCCTGTCACTTTTCTTGGGGCTGATTCACATAGGAACAATGCGTCTACTACTCAGCTACTCAGCATTCCCTCTTTCTGAGTCACAGCTATGCTCCAGTGCAGATCGCTACTAGCTCTCCTGATATCTTTCAGGGTATTTATCACACTGGGTTTCTCCCTCGCTCCCTCGCTCTGACCTGTAATAGTAGTGGTGGGACATTGTCTGTCTCTGAGTGCAAGGCAATTGGAGAGCACAGCACAAGCACAGGCACAATGGCTAGTTATATGACAGGGCCCTGGCTACCCATTTAGCCTTGCCTGCCTTGGTTCACCAACTCCCTTTTCTTCTGCCCATTCTGTGAGCACTGGTCAAGTCCTACCAGCCAAAACCAACACTCACTAAAGAGGAAGGGGTGCTACTTTGATGTAGCCAGCAACTAAGAATACAGTAATGAGAAAGTGCAGTAGATTTCGTTCTTGAGTGGAGAACACCTTGTTTTTGAATTAAACAATTATGGGTCACTTTCTAGATATTGCCTGTCTTAAATTGGCTCTGATGAGCAGACCGGTCACAAACTGTCACTATTTGCATTAAAAGATTTACCAAGCATTTAGTCTTACATTCACCTCAACAACTGAGTGGAATTCCCTCCTTGCTAGATTAAAAACTGGAATACCCGACTGCGGTCTGGCCCGTGATCCAAAATCACTACTCCTGATTGTCGAAATTGAGAAGCCCATAGCCACAGGACTTCAAAATCCTGAAAAAGTGAAAGAGGCAGGCAGGCAAGTATCGAAGCCAGTGCCACGCTGTGGCCAGGAGGCCTAATGAGGTTTTTTGAACAGCTCTGATGGGCATGGATGCTGAGAGCCTGGCATTGCTCATCAACCACCAGCCCGAGCAGGACTGTGTGTGTGCGTGCACGTACGTATGTGTGTATGTGTGTGTCTGCATGCATGTGTGTAATCATGGCGAAGCTCATCGACCACCAGCCTGTGCCAATATGCTTCATGAACATTGCCCAGCACTGCAAGGAAGAGGAGAGGGATGGAAAAAGAAAAGTGAGAGAACGAGTGAAGAAGAGGGAAGAGAATGAGAGATGAGGAAGAGACAAGGGAAGGAGAAAGGGGAGAACGAGAGTGGAGTAAAGAGAGAGAGGAGGGGGAGCAGTAGGAGAGGATGAAAGAGAGAGGGTGAAAAAGATGAGGGAGAGAAGGACAAAAGAAGAACCAGGGAGGAGAAAAATAATATAACAGGGCGAACAGAAGCGGTCAAAGAAATAAAGAATGGAGGACATGCAGGTAATGGTGAGGTAAAAGAACAGAGGCGTAGAGAAGAAAAGGATAGCAGGGGAGGGAGGGTAGACAAGGGGAACAAGAGGAGACAAAGTGAGAGAGTGAAAGGTGACAGAACAGAAGAAAAAGTTACAGAAGATGAAAGAGAGCGATAATTAGAAAGCTAGAGGCAGGGATAAAGGGAACGGCACAGAGACGGGGAGCGTGAGAGAGGTAGCATCAGTAAAAGGCAAGAAAGAGAAAGCATTAGAGACAGGTAGATGGAGAGGTACACAGAGAGGAAGGGAGACATGTAACTATGACCGGTGCAACTACTGCTGTGTCAAGGGTCCCATTGCCATACAAAGAAATAGTGGGCTTCATTACCCAGTGAAAGGCTCCCCTTCGGGTGTCTACTTCAATAGGCATCGAGTTTAGGATACTCTCTAATCTCAGGTGAGAGCTACAGCTGTAAACTATATATATATATATATCCCAAAATCTCACACTTACAGTTTGGTTTGATGGTCATATGTCAAACATCAACCAATATGACTTGATTTTTGTTGGCTAAGTGCATATCTTGATATCAAGAATTGGCACCTGCAACAAAACACAATCATCTGCTGTTTTGAAAGGATTACTGGGAAGTATGCTCACGTGTTGAATCATCTTGGCTCCTTTGCCACGTCTGATAATATAACCTACCCACTTCATTTTTTTGTTGTTGGGCAACAACAGTAGAAGTTAAAGGCTTCATCGTTCAACACTTGCTTGCTAATTAAAACACAAAAGTGGCGTCCAAAAGTGGAGGGAGGAAAGAGAGGAGGAGGAACACGGCTCAACTCCTAAAGATGAACAGGGTTTTCACAGCTAGCAGCAACAAAGCCAGGAGTTTGGACTTGGAGTAAAGAGACTTGTAGAGTGGACTTCTAATGAGTCAGAACAATTTTCTTTGTGTTTAGGGACTCGCATATGCAATATCATCATCACTAGGCTATATCAGTGCCAAATTACAAATGTATTAGGCCGCCGTGCCAAGTAAGATAAATGATGATCGTGTTAATGACTGCGTGTGAACAGGTGCAGTAATGTTTCATAGTCTACTGTAGTCTGTCGCGCCTCTGGGCATACAGGTCTTATGAGATGTCTTCTTTCCTGATCATTTGTTTTGCGATTGTCATGTAATGAATCGCATTTTCAGCCTCTTTCACCTCCTGTAAAATGGTAAAAATAACTTCAGGTAACACGGTTGACATCCCTGAGATTGTTGGGGAATGAAAAATGTTTGCACACAAAACAGAAAATTTTAACATAATGTAAAAAATGGTATAGGGGCACAGAAAGTAAAACCATGGGAATAAAAGAAAGCAATAAAGTGGGGGGTTAGATAGATAGATAGATAGATAGATAGATAGATAGATAGATAGATAGATAGATAGAGAAATAAACACCACAAGATGGATAGTGAGAGAGAGAAAGAGTAGGACAGAGAGATTGTGCAGTAGGGATTGTCAGTGAGCTGGAGTGAGTGGGAGAGCTCAGGAATTGTAGCAGTGGTGTGTGTGTGTGTGTGTGTGTGTGTGTGTGTGTGTAACAAAGCAGAGGGGCTTGTAACACAATGATGAGCACTGATGGAGCATAAAGCTGATGGGAGCCAGTATTCTCTTTCACTGTGTACATCAAAGCCTCCACCAGACGCAACAGCAGATACGCGTGCACAAACTGATTACACATGCTCATACACACACGCAAATATGTGTGCTCGTAGCACTACTGTCTCAAAGTACACCAAAACTGCAGACGCAAGTATACACAAGTCTGTATACCAACACACGCAAACTCAAACTCATACATACAGGTTCACTGTACCCCACACACACACACACACACACGCACACGCACACGCACACACACACACACACACACATCACTACCCAAATGTCACAAGGCAGCAGATAAGCTGCTTCCTGGTTTCTCATCTTGTTCCGTGTGACAGCCCAGGAGAGCTGAAACAATACAGGAAATCTGAGGGGTGAGAAAGGGGGAAAAAGATAGATTGAGAAAGTAGAGAAGAGAAGAGAGGAGAAAAGTATAATAGAAGAAAGACAGAGTGTTTCCATCAGATAGCATTGCAGATGTCTTGGAGGCCTGCTGATAATGTTGCAGCTGCCACCTGTGTCATCGCAGTGAAAACAACTGACAGCCCTGCTGCACCCACACTCCACTCAACTAGACTGAGAGGGGAGGGGAGGAGAAGAGAGGAGAGGAAAGGAGAGTCAAAGAGAAGAGGAGAGGAATGGTTGTAAATGGCTTGAACTGCAGGTAACAAAATGATAAATGTAAAATAGGGACAGCGGCGAAGAGAGCACCATGAACCAAAGTGCGCTAATGTCACCCAGCAACTGGTGCCAAAAGACAGCCATGATAGGCTCCAGTTTTCATGAACAGTTAAAACAGAGAAGACAGGAGGAGACCGGAGGTGTGGTGGGGGAGTAAGGAAAAAGTGTCAAGCTAGCTCTGCAGGGTAAGGGAATGAAACACTCTCCCCTCCCTCAACAACTACTGCCAAGATGCATTTAAGCAAGATGCTTAACCCCCAGCTGCTCCAGTGGAGCTGCTCAGTGGCCAAAAGTAGAACACTGTGGCTGTACTGGGCAGCCCCCAGGTGTAAAGCAAGGCAAGGCATTGAAGCAAGGCATTGGTGAAAAGAGCAAATGTGCTCAGTCAATATTCTCGGTCTAAAATGTTGCGGCCAAATCAGTATGCTGGGTGCAACAATGCATCAATTCATGTATGTGGCCACAGAAGTACCCACCTGCTCCACTTGACATTAGTTTGATGCATTGATGTGGAATTAGTGTGTAATTATATTTCCCTCATCTACCTTATTATGCACCAATCATCAAGATCTTCACCTTAATCCTCTTGGAATGAACAGAAAACTGATTTGAATGAGATTGAACTGCAGTTCAACATACTAATTTAGAAGATTAGGATGGAAATCCCACATCACAGGTTTTCTCACACCACCTCAGTCACAAAAGAAATTATGTTAGGGCAACATCCATCCATCCATCTAGCTATCTTTAATCCGCCTCTATCTTTAATCCGCCTCAGAGAACAAAAATTCTAATCTATAAAACTAATCTGCCAATAACCATCATAGGTCTAAAATAGCTCCAATAACAATGAATGTATGCTGACTTCATGGTCAAGCTTTTGTGCCTTTTCTGTGCAGCAACGATTCAGAACCAAAAATACACACCTGCAACACCACAGGGGAACACACAGAGGTACATCCAGGTAAATCACACTGATTTAAGGGGTCCCTCTCCTGCAGTCTTAGTTTTTATTGGGCAGTGGAGAACACAGCAATGTGGTAATGACCAAGTTTGGATAAAAGTGCTCATTAAAACCCTAAAACACACACACACTCACACACACACACACACACACACACTTGTCCAAGCTTCTGAGAGCGCTGACGTAAACTGCTAAAGAGAGAGTGACATGTACAGTAGCAGCAGGCCTGCACTGGGTTCAGTTCAGTGATCTGCTCAACCAGAGGCTCTATCTTACGCTGGCATGTGTCTTAAGCAAAGGTTGTAGACAGACCATAAACGTGATCATGAGAAGCTCAGTGGGAATGCCATTGTGCAGCTCCTGGAAATAATCCAGAACCACATCATTTTTCCAAATGAGGTTGGACAGGAAAAATGAGTTTGCAAACGTTACTTTGTTCTAATTACGTTTTAATGAACTATTTCTGTTCCGAATAATTGAATCTTTTGTCATATAAAAAGCCACAGAAATCATTAGCCTACATTCTACATTGGTATTGTCATTGTTTCTGCTCTCTGGCCCATTTTTAGCCTTGTTGGGACTTGTTATATGTAGATACATTAAAACACATAATTTGAATCACTGCACTGGTGTAGCACCGACCAACCTCACTGGGTTGACTATCTAGACCAGTGGTTCACCATCCTGGTCCTCAAGTAGCACAGCCCTGCTGGTTTTCTATCCTGCCAGGTACTTAATTGCATTCTCAGGTGTAAACCAGTCCCTGATTAGGTAGCTAGAGTGAAAACTTGCAGGGCGGTGGTACTCGAGGAGTAGGATTGACAACCACCGATCTAGACAGAGCCGGAATACAGCAAAGGTGAATTATTTTTGAATACTTATAAAAATATAAGGTGTGCTGCATTTATTATTTATCTATCCGGAAGTTTGGAATCAAAGAACTTGAAATCAATTGTCTACTAGCTAGAAAATGCTTACACAAGCAATTTGTATTTGTGGAGCAATGCAAAATGTATAAAGCAGTCTTGAAAGTAGCCACAGTAGTAACTTACAAGCCATCAGATGGCCTATAAAGGTTACTACCCCAGGGATTTCAGACATGCAAAGTTCAACAAGGACCTAATGAAAATCCTCTCTCAGTGACATCAAGATATTGTTGCTCATAAAACATTGCTTACTCTCTTTTATGTTGCAAATTATGTTTTCATATTGGACACCTCAAAGGTTTAGTCAAGCAGCACAACTCAACTTTCAGCAAAACCTGAATATTTCGACTTTACTGTGTCCCAGGTGTGGGACTTTAAGGTTCAGGTGTTGAGCTCATAAAGTGAGAGAGAGAGAGAGAAGAACAAGAAGAACTTTGTCCTTCATGCCCCTTGGAGTGGATCTGTCAACTGTCACTCCAGGCCTGTGTGTGTGGGGGGGGGGGGGGGGGGGGGTGCATGTGCAGTCAGTGTGTGCATCTGTATGTGTGTTATGAGTGTGCACACACTTGAAGGTGTCATGTCTCATATCTCTGAGCACCTAGGGGCCTTGAAAGTCCAGCACTGTCTGTCTGTCTATCAATGTCTGTCTGTCTCTCTCTCTGTCCAGTCTTGCCAAACAGAAGGAGAAACAGCAGCAGACAGAACACAGAAGGAGGAAAGAGACACATCGACAACAAAGGGAGTCAAGCAAGAAAGAAGATCTGAGTTTATGTGACAGAAACAGGGGGAGAGAAAGAGAGGATTCCTGCTGTGATTAATTATCCTCATTGTATCTCTCTGCCAGCATTGAAAAGAGCCGAGGAAAGAGAACTATAGGAACCAGAGGTGTGCACACAGACACATGCACGCACACACACACAAACTGGAAGGAAAATCAACAGGACTTGAGTAGCAATGTTTCTGAAAGTTCATTAAACTCTCCGGAAGACAGTGTCAAAATAACAGTGTCATAATAGTGAAAAGCAGGTTGTCAAACTCCCAGTTTATGGGGCTTTCTGTGGATAACACTGGCTCTGTGTGCACAGGCTGTTTTACTTTTTACTTTGCACACTCTTTCATGGAAACAAATTAGAAACCTCTTTTATTTTTGATGAAATGGCCCTGGAGATGCCCAAAAATGCCTCCAAAATAGCCCCTGGTGGGAAAAGTCAATTTCCTCACAACCCTGCACGCACGCACACACACACACACACACAAACACACACACAAACAAAAACACTCAAACACACATGCATATTTCTCTGACAATTGGAATATGTGAGTGCCCTCCTGCCAGGCCATTCCTGCGACTGAGTTGACTGCATAGTCTAAACTAATCCATCGCAATGGGACACACATGCATATATGCATGCATAAATGCACCCATAAGAAATCCTCACCAATAACTAGCTGCAATAACTGAACCAATAACTAACTCCTTCCTAAATACAGTGGAATGAAATCCATAGGTAGACTGAAATAGAACAGATTCATTTAATTTTTAGACTTTAGACTTTCCAAAGCACAGCTGATCACCTTTGCCCACCGACATGCACACACTCTACATTCTCTATTTAAACATGAGGTATAAGCTCTTACTAGCGTAAGTACATGCAAATAGAGTACTGATTCGAACCATTATATATGTGAAACACTGAATTTTCAATACAAGGGCACCATTTGAAATCCAGTCGCCAAGGGATATGAGAATGTGATTGAAGTATATGGGTGGCTGTTTAGAAGATGGCCTCTTGCTAGAAGAACACATAGCAAGGGGACTGGAAACTGGTGTCTCACTCAAACACAGGGACACACAAATAGACACACACACACACACACACACACACACACACACACAGCGAGAGAAAGGCACGTTTCACTTATAGTATATACACATATCCATAAAGAAGGCCCTGCATACCGTCCGTGCAAATACACACTGTCTTTTGTTCACACGAACGAACGATTTTGTTCGCACAAAAACACACACACCATAGTGCACATCAACACTAAGAAACAAACACCTCAATGGAAATGTGTGTGTGTGTGTGTGTGTGTGTGTGTGTGTGTGTGTGTGAGTGTGTGTGTGGGAAGAGCTGCTCAGAGGGGAAAAACATGGAAACACTGACAATTTCTGCTCGTCAGATTTCATATAGTTGCTGAATATTCATTTGCAATATTTGTCAGTGAAATATTCCATCTTTGTGTTGTGTGTGTGTGTGTGTGTGTGTGTGTGTGTGTGTTACTAGTTTGCCTCCAGGCCATCCGGAATGTGCAGATTCCAAAAGAATAGCTCATCAATATTCATGTGAGTTTATGCTTTCATTAATGTTGCAGCAAATTGTCTTAGATCAAACTCACAGCTTGTATCTGAGTCCACACTGGTATATCACAGAGAGAGAGAGAGAGAGAGAGAGAGAGAGAGAGAGAGATCTGCTACAGATGGCCCTCTGTTTCTAGTAGAAGAAAAGGAGACTTCGAGAAAAGAGAGGAAAAGACGATACAGGTAAGGGTAGAGGAGAAAAGAAAAGATGGGGAGGAGGGGCGAGGAGAGAGGAGGAGGACAAAATGAGAGAAAATGAGAAATTTGAGAAAGTCAAGAGAGATAAGGAAAAATGAAGAGGAAGGGGGAGAAGAGACGAGAAGAGAGAAGAAAGAAGAAAAGGGGGAAAAGAAGAGAGTTAACTTCCAAAGGTACCTGTCCTACTTTGCTTTGACTAATGAACCCAAAGTGTCCTGAATCTGTCCTGAACCACCAGAGGCCCCGTCGGACCACCCTGTGTGTGTGTGTGTGTGTCCACTGGCATATGCGCTTAAGTGTCAGTGTGTGTGTCTGAGTGAGTGTGTGTGTGTGTGTGTGTGTGTGTGTGTGTGTGTGTGTGTGTGAGAGAGAGAGAGTGTTATATGTGTGCTTGATTTAATATGCTCTCTATCTTGACGTTGCATGTGAGTGTGTGTGATCTTGAAGCCCTGTGTAACACACACACACACACACACACGTGCCACATCGCAGGACCATGTATCATTTAACACCACATCACTGTATGACCTACAAGCAGTGCAAAGGGTGGATTCATGCTTGGGGTAACACACACACACACACACACACACACACACACACACACACACACACACACACACACACACACACCCAAAACCAGTAAGGAGTAAAGGGTGGCGTTACATAATAGCAATACAAACAGAGCTTGACCTGCATGGGCAACGATATGGAACAATATGGTGTGTGTGTGTGTGTGTGTGTGTGTGTGTGTGTGTGTGTGTGTGTGTGTGTGTGTGTGTGTGTGTGTGTGTGTGTGTGTGTGGCATTGCACTGCACCACTGCAATATTACACAGTATTAAACAAATATTAGCATATTAGCAAGACAAATTCATTTTGCACTGAACCAGTTTTGACTCGGCACACCAATGCCAATGTTTACATGTTGCAACTCTGCGTTCTGGGTCCTATAAATACACACTCCCCAGCCCCCTGACATGTTTGTGTGCATGTGTGTTTGAGCTGCCTAATCTTTATCCTCTTGGCTCTCGATTCATGATTAGCCATGTTCAAAGGGGACTTCTAATAGTTAATGAGACTCATGTAATTGGGTCTCATGCGATGAATGTGGATCTGTGGCTCACAGAAAGGACTAGAAACTATTGCATCTCAAGTTTGAAACAGGATGCCAAATTGAGACGAATGGAAGTGAACGGAACTGGCCTGGTTTCCAAGGTCTGTACACTGAATCAAGTCAACATAATGACTCCTTTCACAACATTTCTCTTTACTTCAGCTTTGTGCTGGTGCAGGTGGAAGGTCTAGCTGAAGCCATTTGTCAGGTAGGAAAAGGCAGATTCTGTATATGATTTGGAGAAAGAGTTTCTCAACTGCTGTGCACTATGATGAAATTTGATAGCAAACAGGTATAGAGGAGTGACCTGACCTGACTTTGCCTCTTGACCAAGAAGAAAAAAACAAAAAACAAGAATCAATGTATTTCTTATACCAGAGTGGCACTCAAAACGTGTTTTTATGGGCACTATCTTGCGTGTACATAAACTACCATCTGTTGGCTGTTGCCACAGAGACACAGAGGAGACACCAGGAGTGGATTGGAAGAGTGATCAAACAATGCTGAGGAAATAAGAAACATTGTCCATTGTCCACTAAGTCACTTACGTTCCCCCATAAGAAAAACAAACAAACAAACAAACAAACTGCATGTTTGAGCTCAGGACATTGACAGACTTTTGTTTGAGAGAAGACTGGTCCAAGAAACTGCTTCTTCTACAGAAAATGACCCCTCCAAAGCTCCTAGCTGTCTCCTTAAAACAATCTCCAGTCTTATGCGCAACTTGAGGTGTAATCAATTACATGTAACAGGATTAGAGTTACCTGATCACCAAACATGCTAACTATGATCAATGGAGTTACTGTGAAAAATGCAGTAGTCACATTAGAGTTACTTTAGAAAAAAATAGATGATCACTTGTTGGATCAATCAGGAATGTGTTTGGAGAGAAAACACATATAGATTGTTAGATTACGGACACTACAATAACTTTGCACAGACTAAAATAATGACCAACAGTTGCAGAGTATGATAGTAACACCTTCACATGGGAAAGTGAATGTGTTCATTCACTTGTCCAACTCTTTCTTGGTGGTCTGGGAATTCAAAATGGCAACCGCCGGGTCATAAGCTCGCTTCTGTAACCACCACAGTACCACTAACTCTATCCTGTTGATTTTGGAGACATAGTAATCAAATTATGCTACAAAGTTTGAGTATTGTAGAGGATGCCTTTCATAGTTCCATTTGTAAAGGAAATCAATAATGTGTAATGGATTTCAGTTGGAAAGTACCTTTCCCAGCCCTGGTCGCACCCACAGATAGGGTGCTGGAGGTAGATACGCTGATAAAGGCTACATCATGGTAAACTGCTATTATATCTCATTTAGTTTTTCCTGATTGAAATGAAGTGAATTTATATTCAAGTGAAGTGACCTGAGCTGAATGGTGTGAAGGGTCTGGGAATGACCCACATCCATATCTTCCTTCAAACCCAATCTTGAACCTTTAAGATTCTTCAGATCTAGTTCAAGTACCTGCATTCATGAGTGGAGCGCTAGGAAGAAATACACTTCTGATTCTGTGGTGAAACGCCTTTGTGTCTTAGGAGGAAGAGCGAGAGACAAGGACTAAGAATACTTTCTTAGCACAAAATCTGGAGGGAAACTGTAGCGGAAAAAAAATAAAATAGTCGTCTTTAGCAATAACAGGGGCAATTTGTCTTCTTATATAATCCTGTGTGTGAGTGGGGAATTTTTTATGTGGAGTAAATCTATGCCATATATCTCATGTATTCCCTCTGCTGGCATCCCACCAGTTATTTCCACATACTTGTACAGGTTTTCACCATCTCCTCCTCTCTCCATATATGTATGTACATATAGAGGGAGCGCCTCAATATGTACATATATACACACATACATAGACATACCCATAACATCAGACTATATGGAGCCTATAGTTTGTATGGTTTTCTCCTAACTCCCTCCTTTGTGTCCTCCTCCCCTACTACTCTCTTTTTATGCTAATACGCAATTCCCACGGCTTCTCCTCTGATCCTCACATATGAAGCTTTATCTATTGCTTTTTCCCCATGTGTCGGTACGCACATGTGCAAGTGTGTTTATTGATCTGATTACTGTACCATGTGTAACAGTATCTTGGAGGTGAGATTCTCAATGAGTTTTCAGTCAAAGTGATGAGCTATCTGATGTTGCTCCAACGCCATTTTTTTTCTCCTTAACACATTTGCAAAAAATTGGGAAAAAACTGGGGAAGATGTTTGAAATGTAACTCTCAGGGATGTCCTTGTAGTGGAGTGGGCTAAAGCATGTAATAATATGAATCCATCCCCAGCTATTTCTTGCAATTTTCTACTACCAAATAAACCAGAAAAGGCATATTTTTGGTAAAGAGATAGCTCACATTTTTAACAACAGAAGCACGAGTGGTGGGAAAACCTTCATAGCACAGGTGAGACAGGAAGCGGCATGAAAGTATCAATATGAAAAAAGATCAATATAAAAAAAGATCCCGCACACAACAGAGGCATACCATATGAGCAAGGCAATGAAACAACACATCATGGCATCATGGCACATCATGGAAAAAACAAAACAGGATCATGGCCGTAAAGCACTGTGTAGAGGACTGTAGGTCTCTCATATGGGCCTCTCTTCAAAAGAGAACAGACTTTCATTTAGCCTGCAGAATCTGTCACACACTTAAAGACACACACATGTACGCACATGCATCAGTCAGTGGGGAGTTAGTCCAGCTCAACGCAGCCTCTTTTCTCAGCCAATCACGTTCTAATATGCTTCTAAATCTTGGTTACTGTGACGACTGACTCTATTTGCTGCTTCACACCCGTTCCTTCCCTGTCAGTTAGTCATCACTCCATCTCTCTCTCTCTCACTCCCATTCTCACACTTATCAGTCTCTCCAGCCCCTTTTCCATCTTTCCTTCCTTCATTCCTTCCTTCCTTCCTCTCCATGGTAGACAGGGTAGTGACTGACAGACGGGCTGGTTGAACGGTGTAGAGCATGCCTGGGACGAGCTAATGTTTGTGAATATATTGATATCCACATAACACACACACACGTACATGCACACATACTATACATATGTACATGCACATACAGACATACAGAGTTCTTATGTCCTGTATATACAAAAAAATCTGAGTTAAAAAAGAGGCACACAGCCCCTCGAAGCAACACTAAAAAGCCTCTCGCTTGCTGAGTGAAAATTGCTGCTTCCAACTGTTCTGTTCAACCTCACAAACAGCATGTCCTTGATAAAATATATTCTTATATTCAGCCAAAAATACAACCTTCCACATACAATTAACATTGATTCACTCAGGAAACTGTCAGGAGCGTCGTGGCTTTAAAAGAAAAAAAGAAATGTCTTACCTAAAAATAAAAACTCTTTATCTTCTACCTTTATCTCTGTTATACCTGTATCTGTGTTATTGTGCATGTACACAAAACACCACCTTACAGAGCTTGCTGGAGAAAGTATTTTTCTTGGGACCTTGAGGTTAAATGCCTTGGAGAATTTAACAAATGGTGTATGCTTACACTAAAGGGACTCCAATTTCCCATCTGTTGGTGCCCATGGCAACTCCCGAGATTTTCTTTCTCTGTCCCAATTCTTTAGCTGACTCTGAATGTGTCCCAAATTCTCAGCCTTCCTGACAAAGCATGTGTCCTCAATTACCTACGTCGCTCTTGATTCTTTTATAACGAAGGCACCCTTGCACAGTTCTTATTGTGGGCAAACTAGTAAATGTACTTGACAGGTGTGTAACCTCTCTGCAGTCGCATGCTTCATAACTATCCTGTGCTTTTTAAAAACCATGAAAAAAGACAAACATGGAGTGCATTGCCCCATCTAAGTAGTCCTGGGCAAGTGACACATGAACAATTGTGTTTTATCCAGTGTAACAACACATTATGTAATAACACCGCATTATGTAATAACTCGACAAAATGTAATACATTTTCACTTCATTATGTAATAACACCCGCATTTTGTAATAATCTGCCGCATTTTGTAATGAACAGCCTGAACGCAATATGTAATACATTTCCCCACATTTTATAATAAATTATTACATATTGTGGTGGTTATTACAAAATGCAGGGAGTTGTACTTTTTTATGACAAAAATGTAATAATAAGGTGCATTATGTAATAACCAACCAAAATGGATGTCTTCATCTGTACAATTACAATTTTAACAATTAAGCTAAATATTAAATTAGACCCCTATGACCTGTGGTGCCCCCCTTGGCGTTATAGTTCACTCTGATCTTAGTCTAAATCGCCACATAAAAGCTTTTATTTCTAGCAGGGTTGACTATGGCAATGGTCTTTTGACAGGGCTCCCCAAAAGACCATCAAAAAGCTTCAGCTTATTCAAAATGCAGCTGCTAGAGTCCTTACAGGGACCAAAAGGTCAGACCACATCACCTCGATTCTTAAGTCACCACACTGGCTTTCTGTCAGCCACAGAATTGAATATAAGGAAATGCTGCTTGTTTATAAATCAATACATAGAGTGGGATCAAAATACATTACAGACATGTTTAAGGAGTACACTCCTGCCAGGTCTCTCAGGTCAAGTGGGAGTGGGCTGCTAGTAGTGCCCAGTGCCAGGGGTAAAGTTGGTGAAGCAACCTTTAGTCTCACTATGCTGCGCATCTCTGGACCAGACTCCGTGTCGATCTTAAAAGTAGCCTAACCCTCGAAACTTTTGAATCAGGACTCAAAACCACACTGTTCATGGATGCTTTTAGTTAAGTTATTTGAGTTCTTTAAAAAATGTTAAACTTATTTTAAATCTAGTTTTTATCTAGGCCCTACACCACTATTTATTTATTCATTGTTCTTATAAATCAATTGTCTTTTCTTATAAATTGTCTATGTATCAATTGCCTCTGTCTTTTAATCTTTGTAAAGCACCTTGAATTGCCACCGTGCTAAAAAAAGTTATTGAATTGCCTTGGAAGAGGGAGAATAAATTGTAGTGTCTATCACTGGCCACGTGTTGAAAGGTAGGCTATGATATTGAGTGTGAATAAAATGTTATTCCTCTGCAAAGCATTGGATTTAGAGTTTCTCTCATTTAGAGTTTACTGTAGAGTAGCTTCTCAACTAATATGAAAAGTGTGAAGATAAAAGCTCAAACCTTTATGCTAATAACAATGTGCTGGTTAGCAATGAAAACACTCGCCTAGCAGATAATATTGGTCTTACAAAGTTTCTGACAGGAAAATGTTTTTTTCCTTCACTGTTTAACATCATAGGAATGTATTCATAGGAATAGTTCACATATTTTACAAATTTCCATGTTTATTGACTCATTTATGAACAAACTAAGTTGCTGACATGTTTTTTTGGCAAGTTTGAGCATTTTAGAGAAAATTAGCAATAGCTACCAGGCCTGTTAGAAAGTATTACATACATTTACAATGTGATAATGAGGGAAATTAATAATAATAATAACAATAATACAATCAACATTCTTGATGCATATGCTGTCTGGTCATTTAACCAGCCAAGTGGAAGGGTATAACAATGTATGCACAAAACAGAAAACATTAAGTGAATAGAATTTTCACAATGTTAATGTGTTAAATTACCACATATTAGAACTAGATGCATGAGCATCATCATGCAGTATATTTAAAGGAATGTTTGATATATATTCAATTAATGTAGCTATTTATTTTTTGACAGATCTGAAATTAACCATTATTGTGACCTGTACCCTTTGGGTCTTATTTATGGGATATTGACAACAGCAATCAATGCGTAAAATGAATTTTGAGTCAGTATGATTCATGCTAGAATGCATAAAATAAACATTGTTGTTATGTTATGATTTTCATGAATGAAGACATCCATTTTGGTTGGTTATTACATAATGCACCTTATTATTACATTTTCATCAAAAACAAAGTGCAACTCCCGCATTTTGTAATAACCACCGCAATATGTAATAATTTATTACAAAATGCGGGGAAATTTATTACATATTGCGTTCAGGCTGTTTATTACAAAATGCAGCAGATTATTACAAAATGTGGGTGTTATTACATAATGAAGTGAAAATGTATTACATTTTGTCGAGTTATTACATAATGCGGTGTTATTACATAATGTGTTGTTACATCCAGTAACAATGAAAAAAAGACTGTTGATAACACTCACTTCATATTCATCACACCCTGGGTCCCTGTGAGGATACTGTCAATTCCTCTTTTTAGAGAAAAGAAAATCCCAAATGCTCTAGTGACTCAATGGTCAGGAGTATATAAACTTGTGTGTGTGTTTTGTGTGTGTGTGTGTGCGTGTGTGTGTGTGTGTGTGTGTGTGTGTGTCTTCGGCTCCTCAAAAACTTCCCCAGACTTCTCTGCTGTAAAAAGGGAGTCATTTCTCAACTTAGCCTTTCTAAATAAGTGTTAAAAAAAAGCAAGCCGCTTGATGTCTGGAAGCAATGGTATGCAGTAGTCTGTGTCTGTCTTACTCTCACTTTTTCTGTCTGTCTTGCTCTTCTCTTCCCGTCACACTATAACTGTCTGATACCCAGAAAAAATTGTAGGAAGCTAATTAATTTCTGAATTGAGTCCATTTTCCTCAACACAATTGTAATTTGCACATTTATTCACTCTTTAGACACATATACAAACACACATCCAAACTCACACTCACATTTTCTCTCTCTCTCTCACACACACACACACACACACACACACACACACACACACACACACACACACACACACACACACACACACACACACACAAGCAAGCCTTTCTCAACTAACTGCTGATTGCAGTTATTTTTCAATTAAGACATGAATCACTTTCTCATCTAGCCACTGACTTTATCAGTGCAAGACCTCAGGATCAACTTTATTTAAAAGATACACATTTTTGACTAAGTGTATTAATGACTTTCCCATGTGTGCCTTAAAACAGACTGGCTTTCAAACTCATAAAGCAAAAAAGAGCAATTATATCTCAAAAGTGTGTTTAATTGCTTGATCTATCTTTTATAATAGAAAAATGTAATCTATCTTTCATGATATCAAAGAGGGACTTTCTTGAGCGTGTTTTTGAACTTAATTAATTACAGGTTGAGAATGATGGCACACACACTATACCTTTTAAAGGGAAATTATGCAGGAGTGATGCGGGAGATAAGAACATCTGTGATGAATCTGACCTTTTTGAATAATTTTTCATCCATTATGGAACAATGAAAAACTCATTAAAACTGTTGGGACCCATTTTGTAGAGTGGTTCATGATCTTATCTGAAAGGCCTCTGTGCAAAACAAAAACAACTACACAGGGTCACTACAAAGTATAATGTCATCACCAGAGTCACATGAAACAAACCAAGAACGTAAAATTGGTCTCAAGTGGGAAAAATTAGTCTCAAGTGGGAATAATCAACACCAATTTTTCACTGCCAATACCAATTTCAAGGACTAACCTTACCAGCCATACAGTACTGACACTGATCTGGTGCTTTCATTTAGCTAAATAGTCAGGGCCCAGTTTTTCAAACCTTTCAATCCAGATTTTCTAATTCCCTTTTTCAAAAAATGATCAGTCAGTTTGGTATCAAAACTCTTCTAATCTCTTCCTTTCTGAATTTCAAAGATAGTATGAGACTGTTAAAGACCATAAGAGCTAACTACATTCACATTACTTGAAAAGCAAAGCATGCTTGTTTTTGCTTTTCAAAGCAATATTAATCAGAAATCCATAAACCTCAATTATTTGAAACCATGCCAAATGATTTTTGCCCAGGCATGAAGTGTCAAAGACGAACCTCCTGTTGCTTGGGAAACAAAAATGGTCCCCAAAAGTACAGGGTAATGGCACCTCAACGCCACCCTGGCACCAGATTATTAAGGCTTGGATGGGTCACAGCCTAGAACCGACTTTACGAGCCAACTAGGAGGAGATCTAGGGAAAATGACATGCCTGTCAGCCAACCGAGTGAGGCTCCAGATGGCTGGGCGGGCCTACTGGGGGCCATATGGGCATGGGCACACAGTTTGCTACTCATTACCTCAGTCAAACTAGGCCCATGGGACAATGGCAAAAGAATGGGACAGAAACTGAGAAGAACTCACTTGTCACTTTTCACAGCAGAGCCAAATTGGACTTGCCAGGACCGGGGCTTAACATGTTTATAACACTGCATCCAAAACATTATTCATTATTTCTGCTGATGAATCACCTCAGAAGCACAGAGATTTTGCCTTATCCAGATACATATTATGTTCACTTTCAGAAAGACTGTGATTGTGGTTTCAATGGTTCTTCAATAATTATGATTGTATAAAGCACCATTTAGCCCTTAAAGAACCTCTGTGGTAAGTATTCCTCTTTTGACAATACATGGGAAATGTGAATGGCGAGCTTTCCTTTAAACAAAGCATGCAAATACATGGTTGGGTACAACTCAGTTGGTGGTTATGATTAGGCACTATCAAGAACATGCATAAATGTATGCATTCAAAGTGCTTTCAGTTGACTTGAGTCAAAGAAGCGTATGGATTACATTTACTTTAACCTGGCCCTGTATGTTCTTAAACATCTGCATAAGTAATATGGCATTTAGCAGTGCACAGGATGTGATGTAACAGTCCCATGTGCAATAATCCAGGGCAAGCAGGACAATTCAAATGTCAAAAGAATGATGTGCTAGCCAACAAATGGTGATTGTAGAGGACATCAGGCTCCGCCATCATAAATCTACAGGATCAGCAGACAGGCAGCACCATTCACTAGCGACCTATTCTAAATGTTACAGGGTTGAGTGTGTGAGTGCAGGTATGTGTATGGGATTATCAGGTGGGCACCTCCCATGACAGATGTTTCATTGAATCAGGCCCATTACACCTCTAGAGGGGTCAACAGTGAGCACAGCCTCTCCCAACACTTATCACAGATATAGTCACCTACACTACCCTGTGCCTAAATAAATCTCTCTCTACATGAAACTCTGATACTTTAGTCATAAAACAGATTTCCAATATTTTTTGACCCTCTGACATGCTTTCCTTTCAGCCAGTGCACCAATACTATTGACAACAATATATCATCAAACAAATGCTAACAATCCAATATATGAACTTGCTAACAAATCAATATCCCAGCAACCATACTACCAACAATCAATATACCAGGGTACCTACCTTTGCTGCTTGGTGCCCCAGTCACCATGCGTTTTCGTCAGCCACAGCCTCCCTGGCTCACACTGCTGCCTCAGACAGAAACTTTACTGCCTGCTTTAAGCTCTGCCCACAAACACGTAATTCTAGTAGTGGTAAAGTTGACTTTGCTACAAACCCTCAACGTCCAACCTTGACAGGGTGCACTCTAGTTTTCCAACCCCCCTACCTCAGCATTTTCCTTTCATATGATTGTGCTGCACACTCCTATGGTACTGTGAACCACAAAATACATGATTCACTGCACCACAACATCAAGTCTGGCGTTAAGGTAATGTGGTCTGTTATACATACTCTTGTTCTTTTTCTTTTCTCTCTCCCTCTCCTCTCTCGATGCTTGATTTTCACTTCTTTCAAGCACCTTTAAAGAGCCTCTTAGAACTAATAATGTACATTCAATTAATTAAGCAAACGCTAATTCTGAACAATAAACCTTCTAACAATATTTTAAATGTCTGTAATGCTGCTTGTGGTACAATTATTCAATCCAAATTGAATGCAGTCACCCTCAATGCAACTCAGAACTGAAT
This sequence comes from Hoplostethus atlanticus, assembly GCA_034670405.1. NCBI lineage: Eukaryota > Metazoa > Chordata > Actinopteri > Trachichthyiformes > Trachichthyidae > Hoplostethus > Hoplostethus atlanticus. The sequence continues at coordinate 10,842,909 of JAXDDX010000002.1, read as the reverse complement.
GACTGGGGAGGGATAAGGGAAAATGGGTAAACGACTAGAGAGGAAATGTTTTTCGCTTCCTCTCTCTTTTGTCTCTGCATATTCATTCGTTGAGACCATAGCCAAGATGAAGTGCAGCCAATTTGGAGAGGCTATAGGAGGGCCGGCCACTCGTCAATAGATGGCTAGCCACTTTGCACCCCACCCCACCATTGCACACACACACACACACCACAAACCACTCCCCCAGTTGAACACACACACTACTGTTCTTATAAAAATATTTTCAACTGTAATGACTTTTTAAACTCTCTCATTGCCTTATCAGCACTCAGAGCAGGTGAATTGGAGCAACACCAGCAGGCACGTCGACCCCACCAAGCACAGACTGTAGTGGTTATGTTCTTCAGCTTTGGCTCACAGTATGCTATGAAGTTAAATACTCTCATTCCATGTTTTTGGCTTTTTCAAACTTTTTAAATTAAAATTAGATAGTTATACCAGAGACATTTCTGCACCTTCATTTATACCAAAAAATGAAAGTGGTAATTGCCTCACTGACACCTTATTACTGATGGGGACATCAGCAGTTGGATGGCTGGTGGAGTTTATATGATAATAAGGCTGTTCTTACAATGACAGCACTTTGCTAAAAAATCAAGACAATTATGGACCATTAACCTAACTTTCACTGTGAAAAAAGGACACATGGGCAAGAATACATGATTAGAAATAGACATATAGTCCTAGATAAATAATGTGCACCCTTACAAATGTATCACTTTGTTTGTCACCAGAGGGAAAAAATCAAAACAAATGTAAAAGGATAGACTGCTAACAATTCCAGGGAAAAAGTTGTAAAAATCAATTTGTGAAATATTTTATTAGTATTTTTACAATATAATATCCATAATTTTGAATTCAGAAGCCAGGAGATAAGCTTATAGGCTGCTATGAAAGTCATGAGAATCAGTCTGGCAAACAGAGCATCAGAGTCCATCCGTCAAAATGCATCTGCCAAATCATAGCTGCTTGGCAAAGAGGAAAGGTTAGACCCCAAAAGGTCTAAAATGCATTTGCATTAACTTGTTCAACCATAATATTATTCAGCACCTACCTGTAACATTTCAAGTGCTCTTAAAACTTTTTCTATCATTTTACAATATTCATGAAAGGCCTCTGGGCCTCGAACTATATCTGCGGTGGACCAAAGGTCTGTTGGTGCACTTTGTTGCATTGGTCGTGCATTGCATGATGTACAGATATCAAAGATTACAGCTCCATCTCTTCTTCACTTATTTACTTAGTCTTACTCAGTCTTATAACCCCCACACGCTTTCACGTCTTACATTCCCCCACATAGTCTGCTGCCTTTGTCTTGTGAATCCATAGTGAGTGAGTGAGTGAGTGAGTGAGTAGGTGGGCGGGCAAGTGTGTGTGTGTGTGTGTGTGTGTGTGTGTGTGTGTGTGTGTGTGTGTGTGAGTGTGTGTTAGAGCCTAGCTGAACCAGAACCAAAACAAAACATAACTGGATCTGTGACAACACAGCAGGCTCATTAAGGTTGACAGATCAGTGGTGTCTGATAGCTAATCCCTCTGTGTCTCCCATCCATATATCCATCCTTCCTCTATCCATGACCCTGCTCATGAATGCCAGTCTGTCCATCTACCCCCTCACTCTCATGCTATTCCATTCATCATCCCCTCTGCCTTACCCTAATTATTATCCTTTGCCTACCTGCTAAATACGCTCTTCAGTCTCTTAGTCTCTCTCTAATCCATCTATCCATCCATCCATCACCCTAGCTGGCCTGCCCAGGTCATTAGGCACTGTGATATTGGTTTTGTTGCTCTAATTAGGCTAATTATGGTTGTCAGTTATAACCTGGTCCTCTGCGGGGCCCTTGTGATCCTACTGTGACTCTGTTTGACCTTGGCCACTGTGTGTGTATGTGTCTGATCCCTTTGTGCATATATTTGACCTCAACACAGCACAGCACTTGGACCCATATTAAGTTTTTTTTCTCTCTCTCTGTTTCTCCCTTCCTCTTTAATTCTTTTCCCTCTGTTCCCTCCCTCTTTTTCACACTGTCTCTTTCCTTCTCATTCTCTAGTTTAGCTGTGACCTTGGCCTTAAATCACCCCTACTTGTAGTTAGAATTTAACAGATTGAACTATTGCACTCTTGGGTTCATTCTATTCTATAGAGGGCTTTCAGGTGACGTAACACACCCTCTGGTGGCCATAATGGAGGTCCTCAGCTCTTGAGCAACAACAGCTGTAAACATTGCATTTCTAAATGGACAACGTACAACAATTTCACCACGGACAAATCTGACGCATTTTGTGTTAAGATAATGTCAGGTTGTTAGCTAGCAAATCAGTATCTGGTCAGCTAACCATCACTGTTTTCTACAAGACATATGATTTGCACATGAGCTAATGTTTGCAGCAGAAGCTAGCGTTAGTGGCTTGTAGTCGCAAGTTAACATCAATATCAGTTGCTTTGCTGAATTAGCCTGCTGGCTAGTTAGCTAGCTAAGAAAAACAAAAAACAACTGTTTGTTCAGCGTAACCGTGGTGGCGCTTCTCAAGCTACAGAGAGTTGTGGCAACGAGGCTAAAGCTAAAGACAAGACAGTTCAGTGTCACAATAACCTACATTTGGAAACAAATCTACCTTATCAGACTATTCACATTCATTTATAATTTAACTGCCTCTCTTTTTCTAGCATGGTTACTATCTTACCCATTATTTGCGCGCAGCCAATTCTCCACTGGATCTCCATGATGGCACCAATTGTGGTTGCTAGGCAATTTGTGAGCATTCTGTTCTATTCTTCTTTTTCCAGGTGCTATATTAGAGGCTATTAGCCAGCAGGATTTTCACTCATCCTTATTGCTACAGGCTATGATTATGATTAATGCCATCCATTATTACTACCTTAAACTTTATACTGGCTCGGAACGCTGTGTTTGTGTGTGGGATATGAGGGTATGTGATATGTGTGGTGTGTGCGTGTTCGTGTACATGTATGCTTATGTGTGTGAGAGCATCAATCTTTCTTCCTTTCCCAACTCATTTTCTTTTTCTGCCACACTCATTTTCCCACTCTACCTCAGCCCCCCTCTCCTTCCCCCAACCCCTCCCTCTTTCTCTCAGGCATCTTTCGGCTTTAATGAAACAGATGTCCCTTCATTAATAAAGACCTGGTCTACAACAGTAATGAAGGAATGAGCAATAGTGCGAGAAAGAGAGAGACAGAGAGAGAGAGAGAGCAAGAGAGGGAGAGAGAGGGAGGGACAAGTAATAAATAAGCAACCCATGCAGGCACCCACCCACCCACACACATACGAGACCCATTTCAAATACACTTCGGACATCTCTAAAATGAAAGGTGTGGTATTTTATTCAGATGTTCTACAACAAAGCACCACTAAAATATTTCCCTTATGACTTCCCTATAGAAGACTGCCATAGTATTCAACAATAATGCACTCACCACAGAGAAAATTAGTACAGCAGGTGGAAATGCACTCTCTTCCCCCCACACAAAGCATGGCACTCTGTTGGAACTTGGCTAGATTTTAGTTAACATGTGTGCATGTTTTCATACTTTTAGCTCTGAGTGTGTGTGTGTGTGTGTGAGTGTGTGTGTGTGTGTGTGTGTGTGTTAGGATGCTACCATCCAGAACAAATTGTGCTACATCACTAACTCACCCCCTTCTTCTTGCCATCAGCAAACACACACGCACACAAACATGCACACACAAATGGCTTCATAGATCATTCTCAAGAAATAAGTAATTTCATCGGCTGAATGTTTTAGCTCTATTCTAATTTTGTATGAAGCTTCTGTCTGATGGCAACTGAAAGTTGCCATAGCCTGCATAGCCAAGTCCCTGTAATGTAAAGTAAGCTAAACAAAACATTGTACATTGGTGGATCGGTAGTCTAAAAACAGGGTCAATTTAGCTATATTATCTGACACAGTAGCCCACAAAATCTTTTTGGGTTGAGAGAAAATGCAGACAACGAAAAAGTATGAAATTAAATGAAATGCATGAATTTCAACTATCCAACTAGACATGAATGTCCACAACTGTAAGCAATAAGCAATACAGCAGATACTTGAGGCTGAAGCACAGCATGAATCCCTTACTCCCACGAAAGCACACTGTAGCTAAAGGAAATGCTTGGTTAGTTTCAAAGAGAGTTTAAGTAGCTTCCTGTTGTGCTCTGAGGATAATTTCATGTCTTTTCCGCTTGAGATACTCATACACTGAGACACATCAGCTGTTCTCTCTCGCTCACACTCATATACCCACACAAACTGTGCACCTTCCTACGACTGCTCATGAAATTACCTTCTTAAAGCTCGGTGCTTTGTCTACTAATACTATAGAAGAAACAATTGATTCTTAATTTCTAGAAGACTATAGTTTAACAGATTTATCTTAATAGGCGCAGGGCAAATCAATCAACACCTGAACTGGGGCGGGTGGGGATCGGTCTGGGGATTGAGGGGAATTTGAGGGCTTTCAGGTGCCACTGCACTTTCAACTTAATATTGTGCACCCTATAGTTTTTTTTTTTTATCTCTGTCAGCCTATTTCTAAGGTAGATAAGTGGGTGCCCCAGCTCTAATTCCAAAGGGCGATTTAGTGCCTTTGTTGTTGTACAACCAGTGCTGCCAACAACACTGTACATGTGCCAGTTTTAGGCAGCTGACTAGACTGCCATTGAAGTCCCTGGTTTGAACCTCTCTGAATGTTGGTAATCATTGTCTATTGTGCTGTGCTATGTTTTGTTCTGTTGGATTTTGTCATATACGGTCAGATGCCGAAGCATCAGAAAGTCAGCTATACTTTTTTTAAATGTATTTAATCTGCAGTGCAATAAAGATCATCAGGTGAGTAAGGTAAAAACAAAAAGCTTTGAGTTTCTTGGCGACTTAATAAATTGTGAAAACAGAAAATCTGTAGCTCATAGTCACAATACTTTTCAGTATTTTCCTGTCTATTGGCCCTATATCACTGCTACTGGATGAAAGCTTGAATCTCCCCACATAAAAAATAGAAAATCAAATTTTTATTTGTTTTCCACCTGCACATTTTTGAAACTGTACATTGGGCTTGGGATACTTATTAACAGAGCCTTAGTCATGAAATCCTCTCGCAGTACAGAAAACTCCATAAACCACCACCTACTTTCACTGCAAGTAAAACAAAATGAAAACATAAAGACTGAGTGACAAGGTCTATATGTTCTGGATGGAGACAATCATCAGAGGCAGGTTCAGAGAGCTCCAAACTGTCCATACTTCCTCCTCATTAGAAGGCTTAATAGCACTACCCACATGAAGTGGTGGGACTGAGCAATTTACAAACAACAATAACAAAATCAATCACTCACTCAGTTTCACCCAGTATGGGGTAATATGCACTGAAGGGCACTCTTATGTGCCTAAGCCCATTGTAGAACATCATCTCATTAAACTGATGAAGAACTCGCTCCAAATCTTACCGAGGACAAACTTCAGACAAACGTGGATCATAGGGTGGCATTCAGTCAGCTGAGAAAAATGTATTTAATTCAATAGTGACTGAATGTACTATCATGGCTTTTATACTAAGCCTCTGCCTGCAGCTTGATCTTTGTAACAAACAGTATCTTCAGCCCGATCAATGGTAAGCAGACAGTATGATAGCTGAGTCAGGCTGTAACGGATGACAAAGATAACGCAGGACAACAAAACAATGTCCCTTCTTCAAGGAACAGGAACAGAAATCTGCTGATTGAAAAATGTGTCCAGATACAGTTGACACATATACAAATGGTGCATGATGTTTGTAACGTGTAGTTCAACAAACCTCTTTTACAGATTGTGATACAGCAACACATTTGACTTGATTTGACACCAAAGGCGCAGTCACTGCTGTGCAAATCACCTGGCATCAGTCAAAACGACCAACTGGTGGCTTCACGCAGCATGAATCAACACAGAGGTCGCTAGACAGGTAGTGGGAGCAAATCACTGCTGACTGACTGATTGTTGCGAATGAAAATAGATTCATAAATTGATTGATAATTGATTTTTTTTATGGCGATATGAGGAATACTGGTCATTATAGTTATTTTATATATTAGATTTTCAGGTGGCATTATTTGGATACAGTGGATGAAGCAGGTGTCTGATTTAATAAATGTAACTGTATATCACGATAACCAGAAAAACACTTTTTTCACTCAAAATGCACCAGTATGGAACATGTCAAGACAGAGTCCATCAGCCTTGAAATTTCAGGACCAGTGCCTGAAATCAGAGCGGTTACCTCTTTTACTCTGTTACAGTCTGAAACTACCCACTTCAATCACTGCTCAAGTCAGCGAATACTGAAATAATAGAGTGTGTCTCAACAGTCCAAAGTTGCTTTCTTGTTATGATCAATCACTGTGTCCTTTCTCTCTGCCCTCTCCTTTATTCTCCACTGATGCTGCTGGACTGTATAGATGGAATCTGATTTCCACTTTTGGGTGAGGACAGCAGAGAAGAGGCAAGAGGAGAGGAGACAAGCCAAGACTGGAGATGAGAAGGCCATTTTACAGTACTGAGACATACATAGAATTACATTGAAATACACCCCCATAGGGTCACCTTACTGGAACGGAAGTCAATCAAATTTTCAGCTGTCTTGATTGGAGAAACAAACAACCTTAGCAATGGATGGTTAGATGAATGATGGATGAATGACAGATGGCACATACAAACCTGGGCCAATTCTGAGCTTTTGCCTGCCTAGAGGGCAAATGGACCATTACATGCTCTATGGCGTGCCAGACAATTCAAAGAAAACAATAGTAAGCTAAATTAAAATAATAATAATACTAAACAGCATGTATGTACGTTATCTTGGATGTCTCTCTTTTAAACGTTCTAGCAGAGGGTGTGGAATATATAGCTTGAATGCATTTCCAATAAAAACAAATAGCATTTGGTGATAGCAAGCATCAGAATCAGACGCAGGTTTGTAGCGTGACCCAACCCAGAGACCCCTACCTGTTCAATTCCTCCGTCATACCATGCTGCTTACTGCTTCCGGACAGACAGAGGGAGACATGGATGGATGGGAAAACAAAAGAGAAGACAACAAGAGAAATGGAGTAGTGAGATGAGTGTGGAGGAAAGAGAGCATGGAATACACACAGATGAACACATGCACATGGATGAATACAGATCGGGGGATAAACCCGAGAACATGGAGTTGTGTAAACACAGTCTGACTGGATAGAAACCAACATGGGTAAACATGGTCACACAACTATGCCCAGTATGTGGGCCAACCTAGAGATTTGGAACAAACCAATTTGGAGGAAGTGATATTCCTGTACGTGAACTCGCTCAGGGAAATGCGCATTAGCATTAAATACACTGAAACAGAAGAAACAAGAACTTTCTTGTGAAATCTGTGTTTGCACGACGTGTGGATAATGAGCTTTGAAAGTGTGTATTGACATTAAACGTCTGCGTCAGAGCGGTGACATGGAATATACCAAGTGAGAGCTGCACAAGTCATTCAAAGCTGTGAATGTAAGAAAATGTGTTGGTGGAAAGATGATCCTGTTAGTTCAAATACACACTGTAAGAAAGATTCTCACAAACAGGTGCATAATGAAATACACACACACACACATCAAAACTAAGAGCTGACATACACACATACACACAACATACGCAGTACAAACAGACAGACACACACACACACACGCTGCCACAACATTCCTTACTGTGTGGTGTTTCTCAGAGGACAGTGTCCGAGATAAAGATGAAGTGTATTTGAACTTGTGTTTATGATGTACAGGGCCAGTACCATAAACAGACGTCAGTGTATGTGTGAAAAAGAAATACGGCAACCAAAGAAAAGGCCCAGTTTTACACAGATGTGGAAAACAGTGCGCTAGCAAACTATACAGGAGTGGGCTTAGACCAGATTTAAAGCCAGAGTCTGTCCCAGTAAAGTCTCTCTCTTCAGCTAGGACTCTCTTGCAAGCCTCTCTCTCGACCTTAAACAGACAATAATACACACACACACACACACACACACACACACACTCAGGAAAACATGCGCACACACAAATGCATTAGTAGTACATACAGGAGATAGGACAGGAAGAGGCAAAGACGAGGTGGAGGAGATGGTGATCTGAAAAAGGGACTGGGGGTGGGGGGTGGGAGCGAAGGCATGAAAGGCAGCAGCAAATGGAGAGAAAGCCAAGACGGTAGGAGGTCTGGAAAAGGGACAGAGAGGAGAATGGAGGCAGATGAGAGGAGGATCAAAGACAAGGAAGACAGGATGAGGAGTGGAGATGCCAGTCCAATTTAGGCTTTCAGAATATGGCTTCTTGATCCATCTTTAGATGATGGGTAAAGAGGGAAAAAAAAACATATGACAAACAATAACCTATAAAATACACAGATGATGAGACTATTCTATCAAAAGGAGAGAGGGAGCAGAACAGCATAGAGGAGCGTTGGTGGAGAGCAGCAGGATGCGACCTCCTCCAGCGAAGCAACAGAGGCGGGAGAGTGAAAATGAGCAAGGAATGAGGACGTGAGTGAAGGATAGAGGGAGGGAGGCCTCTTAATGCCTGGGTTAAAATCTGGTCACAACTTTTACAACACATCTAAAGGGGCTGAGGGCCAGCAGGAGGCGCACACACACACACACACACACACACACACACACACACACACACACACTCTGGGCCCCTACTTATGTTAACCTGCTACTCAAATAAATTAATATCAAATCACAGATATGGTATTTGGTACTGAAAGCTGGAGGGAGCAAGAGAGGGAGAGCAAAAGAGAGAGAGAGAGAGAGAGAGAGAGATGGTGGTAGGGTGAGGGCGGGAGGAAAAAGGGAAGTGGAGAGGGAGAGAGGGAAAGAGGGAGCGGGCAAGAAAGAGAGGAGAGGGAGCCAAGAGGCAGCAAGAACCTCTCATCTCATTTGTTACTGATAAGAGCAGTTATAGGTCAGCAACGTGACGCACACATGCATGTACGCACACACACACACTTGCAGGTACACCGCAGGTACACCACCCACACACACACACACACACACACACACACACACACTTTGTCCTCTACCAGCCTCTCTAAAGGCCTTCATGACTGTCATTCAACACGAGAGTACTGCCTCCTTCTGCCCTCTACCTCTCCTCCTCTCCTGCCATCTTTACCTCAATCTTCATCTCCTTCATCTTTCCCCTCTTCTCTATCCCTCCCTCCCTCCCTCTCATACATGTCCTTGTTTTCTCTCATTTGTTCCTCCTCTCTCTACCTTGTATTTCCTTCTCTTCCTTTCCCTTTCTATTTGGTTTCCTCCTTCCACTATGCACCTTCCTTCCTTCTACCTGTTCCCTCTGTCCTCTCACCTTCCACTCCCTTTTTTTTCTTCTCCTTTATTTATTAACCTGTTCATTGGTTCCCATCCCCTTTCATCTCTCGTATACTATACTATATATTTTTTTTTTTATCCCTTCCCTCTGTCGGTCACTTGTCTCCTTCTCCTCATCTTTGCTTCCTCTCTGTCCTCATCCCCTATCTCCTTCCTATCCCTCCACCCTGTTCTATCCCTCTGTCCTTTCTGTCACTCTTTCTCCTGTCCTCCTCAAATGTCTTCCCATCGTCCTCGTGTCCCCCTCTAATCCCCCCTGCTCTCTTTCTCCTTTCTTCTCCTTCTCCCCTTCTGTCCTCCTGTCCTCCTCCATACTCCTGTGTACCCGGTGTCATTGTTGAGATAATTATTTATTAAGGTGTTTATATCGCCACCGTCCCTGTCTGTCTGTCGGTGCCATCTGCGCCCAGTTAGGTGCCCGCCTCCCTACGCCGTTCTGCCCTGCCCGCGGGGGAGAGAGCCATACATGGGGGCACAGATCACACACACACACACACACACACACACACACACACACACACACACATTAAGATACTCAATCTCCTCGCTCTCTCTTTCTTACACACACACACACCTTCTGCTGACAGCCCCCTCTTTCCCCTGTGGTGCCCCTGGGGCTAGGTGGGGTTAGCGGGGATGGAAGGCACGCAGCAGTGGCCACCATGGGCCCTTCTGTCCTGTCCTGTCCTGTTTGCTTTGTTCTGTTCTGTCAGCATTACAGAGGGGAGAAGGTGGTGGTGGTGGTAGTAGGAGTGGTGCTACCTTGATGAAGTTATTTAGAGGACACTAGACGAGTGGTCCTCAGGCATTTTAATGCACATCGCACAAGACGCCAAATCCCAATTATGGACCGGCTGAGAATGTTCCATCAAGCTTTCAACAGCCATGCAAGACAAGCTGGGCGCATTGTGTTGCTGTTCCTCGCGCATGTTCGTTCTTAGGTTGCTTGCATGGCTCAATTTACCCCCCATTTGAGAAACATTTTTGTCCAATGTGTATTTGGAAGCTCTAAATAGGTTTAATGCCTGGACAGTTTGCAAACAACAATGGAAATGTTAAAGAAGGAACTGAAAGTTGCAAAGAGGTTATTTTACATCAACAAGTTCTCCCCGTCACAAATCTTTCAGTATCCTTAACTAATACCCGTCCCGCTGAAAAGCAGGTTTGGGCTTTAAGCATTAAATCATTCATTATAATGAAGGATTTCAGCATTTGACTGAGTGCCACACTCACACCATGTTGTGACAGAGAGAAGAAGTGGGGGAAGAAACAGAGATAGGGGGGGGAGAAAGGAAACAGCAAGAGGGAGGGAGAGAGACAACGCCTTTGGGACTGCGTGTGTGTGTGTGTGTGTGGCGGGGGGGATTGTGATCATGTGTCTTGGATCTCAATAAGTAAACAGAACAAATATTCTCCCGCTCCTCTCCTCCTTCTCCGTTCTTCTCACAAGCCATTCCAAGTCCCCTGCTGTCCATCCCCTCATCCTGATCTCTGTCTCTTGGCTTCATCTCTTCTTGGCAGTTCGTCTCGCTCATCTCCTCCACTCCCCACAGCAGCTTTCTCACATCCCCTCTATCCTTCACTCCACTTCTCTCTACATTCCTCTAGCCCTTACACTTTAGTTTCTTCTCCTTTACATCCCTATATCTATCTATTTAATCTCTCTCTCGCTCTCGCTCTCTCTCTCTCTCACACACACGGGGGACGGGGACTGGGAGGAGGGGCTCTGACAGAGGTGGTCCTGGTGGCCGCTATCAAGGAGCAGAGAGGACTGTGGGTACCTCCGGGGGAGACTGCCTCATTAGTGTGAATGGGACACAGGAGAGCATGTAGAGATTGTGTGTATGAGTGTCTGTTTGAGTGCTGTCTATAATTAGGAGTCACAGTGAGCAGCGCTGTGGATCAGAGTTAGATAAGTGTTCTGGCGGCTAGCCAAGACTGAAGCTGGTCACACACACGCATGCACACAGTTCCCACTGAATACGTCTTGTACGGCAGTGCAGTATGGTTATTGGGGATCATTTGGCTTCAGCCTGGTCTGAAGAGTACCACCTGCAGACTGGCACAGGGCGGTGAGTGTACCCACACACATGCACAAAACACACTCCCCCCAAGCATCCTTCACCTGGGTAAAGGAATCTCTCATCTCACTGTAGCTGCACACACCCACACCCACACCCACACCCAGACACACACCCAGACACACACACACACACACACACACACACACTGGATTTATTGTGGCCAAATCTGGATAATTACATAAAAAAATGCAAACATAATACACACACAAACAGGAAGGTTACCCCTGGACACCTGCGGTGGTGTTGTGTGTGAAGGTTAAGACAAAAGAGAGAGAGAGAAAGCGAGAGACCTGAGAGCTCTGTGTGTATGCTGGTGTCTGTGTGTGTGTGTGTGTGTGTGTGTGTGTGTGTGTGTGTGTGTGTGCGTGCGTCTGGAGGTCACAGGTCAGAGGGGTCAATAAAAGGTTCCACAGTGCTGTGACAGGTGGGGTTAAAGTTCATAGTGCAATGACAGGCAGGGTTAAAGTTCACACATGAACAGGAAGAGGAAGGGCGGGACACTGCATTCACACGCTGGTGCTCTGAATCCTAAATCATGCTTCACTACAGTCCAATGCAGTGCAGGTAGGTAGAAAGGTAGGCAGGGAATCTAAATGAGAATAAAGCACACTTTGTTTAGCTTCCCATTGAGGCATTTTCACTTTAGGAAATTCCTTTACATTCAATGTGCAGTGTTTGAAACTATTTAAGATGTAAGCTTTTCACCTAGTCTCCTAAATCCAGCCTTTATTTTATTTTCATATGTTTTGATTAAATTGTGAAATATGGACAGGCTCATGAAGCTCAGGAAAAATATAAATCTATAGATAGTTTAGATGTGTGTCTGAAATAATTAATACAATGAAAGAATAACAATGAAATGAAATGTAATATATATTACATTTCATTTCAGGTTTTAGTCAACTTGAATCTCGAAAAGTGAAAACATTTTAAGAAAAGGAGTCAAAAATAAAGTGCACCTTTGAAACCATGGTGACCATGTCATTTAGCTCGGCCTGATTGCTTTGTTGTTGGATTGGTAGGAAGCCAGGTAGCATTCACTTTTACATTACAGGAAAGCAGGTGAAAGTAACATTCTTTGAATCAGCAGCAGCATACCAAGGCAAAACGCACACCTTGAAATATAGTCAAATCAAGCGTTCTTGGCGGTACAGTTGATTTGACTTGTGAGGCATTTGAGCTCAGAGCACTGTGTGCAGGGCGAAATGTACCTGACATTTTTCAATACTTGAAACTATGTAATTTGTCTCAGGGTTTCCATCATCTGTAAGATAATTTTAAAGGTCCCATAATATTCAGCTGTCATGATTTTGTTTGCAAATATACTTTGCCTCAGGATGAGAATAATACTCCTCATGATGTTTGGCAAATAAATGTAGTTTAGTTAAAAAATGAATTGAATTAGTTCAATTGAATGAATTTAAAGACTCACGGGTAGAACAATCACTGATTGGCCGACAACATCAGCTCCTCTTATTCAATTGACGTAAACCTGCTGAGGCTTTTCAGTTTGAATGCTGCAAATTGGCCTGATTGGACAGATTTCAGGAATTCTTTAGTGAGGGAGCCGATCAACAGTTGGTTTGAGACTGCCTTTAAAAATGTTTTGATCTTTAAATTTACCAAACAAACAAAAATACATTTCAACAATGATTTCATAAACATCTTTGATATTATGTATATAAATAGAGGAAAATCTGAATTCCTATTATATGGGACCCTTAAGATTATCATTGATCTGCACCACTGAATTACAATAGAACATAAATTATATGTACCATTGACTTATGCTACGACAGATGTTTTCCATTCCATTAAAATGCAGGAAAGATAAACTTACAATATAATGAAGATATTCTGCTCCATTGACTTAAACCAGAACAGAGGTGATGTTGGTGGTAAGGTGCTTTTGGGTCACTCCTTGGTTGGGATTAGCAAGCTAGGTAGGCAGCATTCTCATCTACGTTACAGGACAAGGCAGTGCAAGTAACATTCTCTACATCAGAGGCTCTCCATACCAGGACTTGATTTATACTTTAACTGCAGCTGTGTTCTCATACAAGGTTTTTCATGATATCTTACAAAAAAGTTATGCACCCTTAACAATTTCGTTAAGGTTAGGGAAGGAGTCATGGTTAAATAAGAAGAACTTTCGCTGAAAATGAAAACTTCACTCTTTGCTAAATTGGGAATTGAATCAGGGTTGTCAGAGTTGAGGGCAAAAGCGTACACCCGTCAACCCCCCCGGCCTCCACGCTCTTCTTCTGCTGCTCTATTTCAATGTCAAACTACTGCCTGTTTCGCCATGTGAGCCCCGCGTCCCATTTCATTCGATGTGTAAAATACAACATTAGGGTGCATTGCTTTTCGTAACTAAAACTATAAATTTGATATGAGATCAGGCTGTTGCTTGGCACACCTTACCCATCCTCCATGTTTTTACTTCACATAACCAGTCGGATTCATTTTGAGTTCAAGTCAATCAGACTTGACTTTTCTCCCATGCCATGGTATAATTAAATGTATACCTTCATGAGTTATTGATGCTCTTTGTGTTGACATCAGCAACATTTTCTGTTTCATTGACACAAATTAAACTAACCTAGATTAATGTTGAGTCCAAGGCTGTGAAACCAAGTCAAAACTAAACTGAATAACTCAAAAACTAAAAAAGAAATTCAGATTAAAGAATAAGAAATGGAATAAGTTTCGTCTTAGCTGATTTGTGAAGTAAAACAATTGCAGATAGGAGAGCCATGTAGTTTAATCAAGCCTCAATATAAAGACCCCCTGCTCTCCTGTCTAGTAGGGATGTTTAAAGGCAGACCAGCACTACAAGACAAAGTCACATCCAGTCAGGTGACATCAGAACAGAGACACTCACTCAGTTGTCTCCTTGACGACACAGCGGCGCTCCCGTGCGCCTTGCTGCCCTGGAAACAGAACACACGTTGGCGTACGGAGCAATCAGTAAGGAAAAAGAGGGGGCGGAGACAAAGAGGGATTGTTGTTAGATCAGAGGAGAAAGTGATACTTGACTTTGGTACATTTCACAGCATTCATCGATCAACCTCTGACATTGCCTGGCCCCAGAATGTGTATTCATCGTAGGGGTGGGCGGTATGGCCTAAAATTTATATCACGGTATATTTAGAATTTTGGACGGTAACGGTATATATCACGGTATATTTGTTTTTCTTATAATAATAATAAAAATGCTTTAGGAGCAGTACAAGACACTGGGATGGTAACAATTTATTCCCGGGGGGTTAACTATGAGGTTTCTACTGGGCTCTTCCATTAGTATTCTGTAATCTGTATATTATGACAAAATTGACATTGAACTTAAGTGTTTATGAATGTTTTATTGTGCAAAACTGCACTGTATTAAATATAAATAGCACCTTATATGCAAACTTTTTTCCAAAATAGGTTCTGAACAATACAAAGAAATATTTTCAAAAAAAATAAACATAAAAATGTAAATTTCAAGTATTCCAATACTTCAAATAACTTCTACTGTATATAACAAAAACTTCAAAGGTTAGGCAACATGCCAAGAAAATAATTATAAAGATAAATAGCACATTATATGCAACGTTTTTCCAGTTTGGCTGAAGTATTTTCGACCTGGCATCACATACCTCGGATCCAGTGTTTTGATGAATGCCTTAAACCTGTTTGTATAGGAACCATGTCCTTACATAGGTACTCCGTTATGGAATGTGTAATGTCCTTCCACCGCTTGCTTTTTTTTCGTCATACGGATAGCCACTGGAAAATGACTCGGCTAGCGACGTCTGCGTTGTGGTTTTTCGTTTAGCACCACTTGCGGAGGGACTGCTTGTGTCTGCGCGCATCCTAGTACTCTCTTCATACTCGCGGACATGTTTTGTTTTGAGGTGATAAAAGAGATTGCTCGTGTTACCACCGCCGGCCAACAACTCTTGCTCGACATTGCTTGCAGATAATAGTTTTCTGCTCAAGGTCCGACTTTTTAAACCCAAACCACGTCCAGATGATGGACGAAGCACCTTTCTTTCTAACTAATTCTTCTTCTTTGTTTGCATCGGGAACGGGAGCTCCCGCATCATGCTCGCTGCCTTCCATTTCACCATGCATCTTCAGAAAGCATGCGTCTGTTTACGTCGAAGTTTACGTTGCACTACTCACTTTTTCACATCGTCTTTTTCCACAAACTAGTTTATTATCTTTAAATGGCAGCGCGCAGTTCGCTAGCTTTGTGTGTTACGTTTGTAAATGTGAAAAAGTATTTTTACATTCAAAGAGCCTAAAAGTAGCCTTCTACCTGGTACATCCGGTAGAGTCAAATCTCTACCTTGGCACGGATTTATACCGGTATACCGGTTCAACCGTTATACCGCCCACGCCCTAATTCATCGGTGGTATTCTGGCTTTTTATTTTTTTTAATTTTTGTAAATCAGAAAATAAATCTGTTTCGGTTTGTATAGCTGTTAGAAATATGACTTTTGGATTATCTGGGTTTATAAATATAACGTGCTTAGAAGCCATAATACATGGACACAATTTTTAGGCAAATGTGAAAACAAGCACAACGTCCAGCAGTATCAGTATTTCCATTATATTTTTCCTCTACATAGTCAGTTGTGTTAAGCAGGTTAATGTTGTCACAGCTGGCAATCCTCCATTCCTTCTAAATTCCTAAACTTTGAAACAGTTAAAAGTTAAAACTTAAGTTAAAATTTAAAAAGTTGAAATGATATTATTTCATTATGCTATAGTAGTACTCATTTGTGGAGTCCAATATGGTTTCTGAATTTTAACAAGCCAGCAGTATTACTTATTACTTATCTACTCAGCAGTTGCTCAACTGTTGAGTGGATTCAAACCTATGGTATTACTATTAATCTTATTACTTGTTTTCGTATTGTTATGATAATAGTACCATTAAATACTCTTCTGTTATCATTCTGCTAAGCAGGCCTTAATGGAGGTTGTCAAGAAAAATGCTATATATATTTATTCTGTTCTTCTTATTATTGACATTATCATGATGGTGTTGCTTATTATTAGAATTATTATTAATTTAGTCTTAGTCTTTAATATTGTCTCAATATTAGTATTACACTGCTCATCTCCATTAACTTAAAACGTTGCCTCTCTATCATAGCATCAACAGTATTAATGAACAGTATTGATGAAACTTCAGTTGATAGGTAGTTGATCTGCCTACAGTACTGCAAACAAAAGACATAGTGGTGCATAGGATGACATTACTGCCAGTGAGTACATTTCTGCTGCTGTTCATCAGAAAAGAATTATTACTCACAAAAATGAACAAGGGCGCATTTTTACATTTTAGTTCACAATGCAGTTTGTGAAGCTTTAAAATGATATGTTGTACAGGGCTGGGTATCGAGAACCAGTTCCAATTTACGTCCCATTTCCAAAGTCGTTGGAATCGCTAAGCTCTTGTACTATCGATTCCTCTTATCGATGCCAAGAGGATGTTGCTCAGCTGGATGGTGTTGACACTGACACAGACTATTGGGGCTTTTGGGACAATGACTTATTTTGATGTTAAGGCACTCCATTAAAGCTGTATGGTTATCTACTAGGAATCGATAAAGAATCTAATCATTGAGGATAAGTGAAGATGGCATCAGAATCAGTAAAATCCTACGATACCCAGCCCTAATGTTGAACGTTTATTGCAGTGAGCACTTTTCAAAATGAACATAAAAACATCAAACAACTCCAACTAAAATAATGCTATGCTACGTCCACTCCTGATACCCTAGAAAACGACTCCAGCATCAGCCTTCAGCACCCTGAGGAAAGTAGCTGCAGTTAGCACCAGGTCTTTAAGTTTTTTAACTATTCAAATAACTGGAGAGCTACCCAGTCAACCGTATCACAATGGATAACTAACAAAAACACTATTTACTCTTGCCCAACATCCACTAACTACACTGATCCTGCAATATCCAATTATGCACATTACCATACATTACCAACATGAGGTAAATTACCATCTCACAACCACCTTCCAATGTCATTTTCCCATTTTCTATGGTCTTTAACAAGCTCTCTCTCTCTGTCTCTCTCCCCCTCTCTGTCTTACACACACACACACACACACACACACACACACACACACACACACACACACACACACACACACACACACACAGTTCCTCGCAGGCAGATGGAAGGAGGTCTCCAATAGTAAAGGTTGATGGTCACAGTAAAAGTACAATAAAATACCCTATTCCCATGAACACGACCTTAATAGCAACTCTCTCCCTCTCTCTCTCTCTCTCTCCCTCTCTATCTATCTATCTATCTCTTTCTTTCACTCACCCTCTCTCTCAGATACACACACACACACACATGCATACACACACACACAGGCCTTATATCAGGCTTAATAGCGTAACAACTCCACCCCCTTTCTCTGCCTCTGGTATGGTATGATCGCTATGACCGCAATGAGAATTATGGTCGTGACATACACACATGCACGTATGCATGAGTGCATGCAAGCACACACAACTCTCAGGAGTATAAGTGTAAATTGGGGGGAAAAGACAGTCATCTTACACATGCATATACACCCACACACACTAGAGTACTGAGTAAAGGTAATGGTCAGGAGCTGTGACCTGGACACACGGCTCAACTCACTCAGTCAGCAGCCCGTGGCGAGAACATAAAAGGAAAAAGGAAAAGAAAGATGAGGTGAGAGGAAAAGAGATGTGAGGATAGGAGAGTAAGGAAGAAAATATACGTAGGGTTTAGAGGAGAGGGAACGATTGTCAGACGAGAGGAGAGAGAGTTAACAACAGTTAGAGAGGAGTAGAGTAACAGACGATCAGTAGTGAGAGATGACAGCAATAAAGGAGATGAGGGAGGGAGAGTGAATGTGGTATGCAGGAGTGGTATGCAGGTGAAAGGCTGACCATGAGGAAGTGTGGGGAGAATGCAAGGATATAAAAGAATCGATGAGAAACGTGGAGAAAAACAGGTGATGAAGGAAAGAAAAGAAACAAAGGAAGCGCAATGGAAAAAAAGGGGCACGAGGAATTCGGAAAGACATGAAAATGGAAAAGCAGGAAAGATGATGGAGGAAAGGGGGAGAGGGAAGGGGAAGCAACATGAAGATAGAGAGAGAGAGCGAGAGAAGGGTCAGAAGGAAGAAAAATGGATGAATATGTGGAAAAAAGACAAAAGCAAGCAATTTTTTTATTGAAGGTTCACGAAATAGACGAAAAAAGGAGGGAAAGGGGTTAAGGAAATCATAAAAGACTGAAAAGAAAGGGCAGAACGATGGAAGGACAAAGACAGACGGACATCAAAAGAAGAGGAATGTGTAGAAACTCTAAGTAGGGCAGAAAACCACATCTCTCTCTCTCTCTCTCTCTTTCTTGCTCTCTCTCTCTCTCTCTCTCTCTCTCTCTCTCTCTCCTTTCTTTCCCCAGCAGCACCATTACTCAGTAAGGACTATGGCTGTACAAAATGATCTAGTTTACAGGAATAAGAGTTGGAGACCTACATAGTCACTATCAGCAGTGGACAACCTCTCTCCCTCCCCTTCTCTCCCTGAATAAAGCACAGACATGGAAAGCACTGGTGACGCAGGTTCATATGATCTATGTCATCAGGCACATTGATGCAGGCTTCCCCAGCCTCAGCTCGCTATATAAAGATCCAACAGGCAAGTGTGCTCTTTAGACAGGGGTCTGTGGCTATGCTGACATGATGTGTCACCACTACCATACTGAGCAATGCTGGTTGGATGTCTAGAGGGTAGCTCTGCCAAAGCCCCTTTTCCTTTGAAACTTTGGATCAATAACTCCAGACAGAAACATCCGCAGAATACAGACCAAACATCTATAGTTGTGGTTGTGTTGCTTCACTCGGTTCAAGTGTTAGGGCAATCATTTTAAGACAGCGAGTAAGAGAACAAACGTTAGCGAGTGACAT
Organism: Hoplostethus atlanticus; assembly: GCA_034670405.1. Taxonomy (NCBI): domain Eukaryota; kingdom Metazoa; phylum Chordata; class Actinopteri; order Trachichthyiformes; family Trachichthyidae; genus Hoplostethus; species Hoplostethus atlanticus. The sequence continues at coordinate 10,823,413 of JAXDDX010000002.1, read as the reverse complement.
TACCGCCGCTTACACTGGGGCCATTCCAGAAAGGAGGTTAAAAAAAAGTGGGGCGTAATATGAAAAGCCTGAGTTAACCAAGCAAATCAATCCGGGATTAAGCGGTTCCACAAAGCCAGCTTCCAGCTAACGTAATCAGACCTATTTCAAGCCTGGTTTGAACTGCGCGTTCACAACTTTAAAACACAGACCCAAGATGTCAAGCGAGGAATACAAATAGATAATCGGTTCGCAATGGAAAAGACAGAGACTTAAAAGAGAGAGCTGCAACGTTCATGGCCGTGGAGCAGCAGATGCTCATCAAACTGTATGATGAATACAAATATTAAGATGAAAAAAGGCAAAACCAGAAGATTTGGCAGGATATTGCACATCAGTGGTGTACACAGACTCTGAGATGAGAAGGGGAAAAGTCTCCAACAGCTGGGAAACATCCTGTTGGCTCAGTGGGCGACGGTGCTCACCATGTAACTGTGATATCCTTGGTTTGAATGCAGTCTCAAACCTGTCATCTCTCTCTCCCAACTTTGTCTCTCTTCACTGTGACCTTTTTAAAGCAGAAATGCACTAAAATGGTCTTTAAAAGGGCACTTCCCTTAATTGATGATTGGATCCCTTTAATGTAATCCAATCTAAAAATTACAGGTATAAAATAAGATGCAGCATAACATTAAACAACTTTGAAACATCAAATAGGACTCTACCAAAGTAGTTTCTTTATTTAACAAGATAGTTTCAAGCAACTAAGAAAAAAATGTTTCTGTGGACGATAAAAAAACACTCAATAAGTATTAATATTTCTGGATTATCACACTTGGTATGTACATGTACAACAATAGCAACTGTATAGTGGAAATACTGCAGTATAAATGCCCTTCAGACTGGGTATTTACCCCTTTTAGCTTACAGTTTCAATAAAATGTTAAACTTTCTCATTGGTGTCTGATTCATTCCTTTAATTTTATTCATGTGGCACTTAAATTACAAAATAAATGAGAGCAAATGGTGAAAATGCTCAGTTTCACATACAATTTAACAGACTGTCCTTTTAGACAGCCCGAAAAGAGCTATCGTATTTTGTAACCTAAATCACTATAGGTGACCGATAGCCTATAATGGTTCCATTACTCTTTCTACTTTCACGTTTATCATTATTAGGCATATTTTCATTGCAATAAATGTTCATTTTATTGGGATATTTTGTGAGTAAGCAAATAATTATAGACTTTAGATTAATACAGGCCTCCTTTTAAGTATCCTAACCTTGACATAACTGTAGCCTATGTCAAATTGTGATAAATGAATACGAGTATGGGGTGGTGTGTGTGTGTGTGTGTGTGTACTTTGATATAAGTATCAAAAGGAAATAAATTACATGAAGATATGGTATTTTAAAGAAAAAGCACACATGGATGATTGTCCATGGATGATGACCTTTTTATTTACCACTATATCACTGGCCTTGTACGAGGACTGCTCTCAACACTGAAAACTATACATGTTATAGTTTAAAGTGTGATTTTCTCAACAAGGAAGGGTTCTGGTGACTTTCTTATGATCTATTTCAGAAGTTTTCAGACATTTTATGCCAACAACCTCAACATAGACAGATGTTGTTGTTTTATTCTCTTGGTGTGCTAGCTGGTAAAAATGAAACGAGCAAAACTGTATTGTTCTTCATTCTGCTAAGGAGCCCATGGGGACATCCTCAAGGACCCCCGGGGACACAGACCCGTTTTAAGATCAACTTATCTAGACCATGTTGATGCAATATACTGAGGACAATCAGTTGTAAGACTAATAATCCTTCATAATGGATTCTCTCACTCTGCAGGAAGGCCTGGTCTTGCTGATACTCTGGAATCGATTGAGTTGCCGTAGAAGTGCAAACTCTGCCCACCATTCTTTCTTTCTTCATGGAAACTAAACAGAAATTTCAAACTTAGTGAAGAGATTTCAGTCTGTAACTGACCCAAATCATGGCCCAGTGACTATGAAAAGACTGACCTACAAAGAAAATTTAGAGGGGACTGTGCGTCATGAAGATGTCAGCCTCAGGTTTGACATTGTTTCCTGTCAGAGTCCAAAAGAGCCATCTTGTTCTGAAACACTGGATATTCAGAAATGCTGAGTGCGAGTTATGATGTGGCACAAGCAGGGAGGACCAAAGGGATAGGAGCAGGGTTTGTCTATATCCTAAATCTTTTGACCTTAAACTGCATTTTCATTAAAGTTCCCATTTAAACTTAGATACATAAAATACAAGGAGACACATGTATTGTTATTTATCTCCACTAGGATTTCCATCCTAGTCACATGGTTTTTATATGGTCACAGAGAGGCAAACCTAACATCAGTTTAGTATTTCTGTTGTCCTGTCTTGGTGTTAGCTGTCAGTGGTGTTATGTACACTGACATACTGTGTCTAACACATTTAGCTGTCTCAGCTACAACCAGTCTGTGAAACCAGTCCAGGAATGTCAGTCAGTCCAGGAACCAGTCTGTAAGATAACTTTGTAATGCTAACCGGCATAAATGAAAGCTAACCAGCTAGCTGAACCCGATAAGTAACCACATCGGCCGTATGTACTTACTTCATTCACTTGTCTTTGTATCTCAAAGGCAGAAAAGCAACTGTGCTATGCATCCATTTCGACTACATTTTTGCCAATCATGTTTTCACAAATAAAAGATGTAAACAGGTGGTTATATTTCATTTGTGTCATACAGGAATCTCATAAAAATCAAAACAGCTTCCAACTGAAGTCAATCTGATGCTCCAACCTCCAACATCTACAAGCAAATCAAGTAAATACTTTCTCAACTTCAATATCTATTCATATCAAAGTGTTTGTAAGGATGGCTTATCATGTTTCTGGCGTACACACACACACACACAAGCAGAAAAACAGACACAAATACAATCGTGTACAAAAATGCAATCACACACACACACACACACACACACACACACACACACAATACAGCAGAGTCAGTTGAAGTGAATCACAGCAGAGGGCAAACAAAACCTCTGCTATGTCTGTACCATTGGAGTCTTCTAGTCAGTCAGGTTTGACTCACTCACACACACACACACACGCGCACACGCACACACGCACACACGCACACACACACCCCATCATCCACCATCATCTCTGTCTGGGTGATGAAGAGTTGATAATTGGTGAGAGGATTCTTACCTAAAAAAAGTAGTTAATCATTTAAACATTATATATGTTATATATGTTGTCATATATATGAGATGGGGAGAAACAGAGAGACAGAGACGGAGGAATCTGCATGACTTAAGGGTTTACCCATTCAAATGCAATAGCCCACAAACAGATGAATTCAATTGCTATTTATCTGCTCCTCTCATCCTTTTCAGAAGCTACTACTGTAAGAAGGGGGGGGGAGGGCAGAGAAAGAGAGAAGAAAGACAGGAAGAAAAAGTGAGAAGTTGCACAAATCAAAAGAGAATAGAAAAGAACGAGAAAGAGAGAGAGAAGGAGAACAACAGTGAGCTAAACATCAAGAGCTTTTGATTCCCCCCATAAAACGTTTCTTTTAAGAATACCCATGAAATTGGCTTGCTGAAAGGAAGCAATCTCAATCGATTCAATCCCCTCTAAAAAAAAAAAAAAACTTTCAAACAGCCACCATACCTCTAGCTCTTAAGCGTCTCCACAGGACCTGAAATAGCTCCTCTCCTTTTCTCGCTAAACACCCTTCTTTTTCCTCTGTCTCTCCATCTCCCTTTCATTCCATCGCGCATCTCTACATTTGCACACTCAAAGAAAGAGAGGAAACCTTTAAGTACAGAATGGAAAAGTGAGGGTCTTCTCACAATTCAATTTGTACCTGGTTCTCTGAATATGCTGCTCCCCGCTGGCTCCAGCTGGATGTATGGGCTTTTCCCTGTCCTTTCCCTAGCAATGCTCTTGACGAGGCTCTGGAAAATCACACATAGTTTCTCAAACTCAGGCCTACACCTTCTCTGTGGATATAAAGCCTGCATTAGTGTCCAACCGAGACAGGGATTTTCTTAGATCCGGTATCGATATTAAAGTACCAAAATTACTGGTTACCAAACTGTCTGGCAATACAAACTTGGTGTAAAAGCACAGCACTAACTCAAATTTAAATTTTAAAGAAAATCAGTGATGACAAAATAATGTGTCTGCTGATTTATTTACATTTGAACATTTTTACATTTTAGATGTAGTTCACATCAAAGTCACTACTTGGATTTAATAATATCTGTAGATATAAATGCAGACTCACAAAAATATAGGGAAATACTGACCTCTAATATCAATGTCCTGCTATATTTGTGAGGGTTTACTACAGGTGTAACCACTGTAGAAGTCCCACAGTTGACTCTATTCTTGCTGACTTACTGCTGCAATTTGCCTGCATACCCAAGAATAATTGTAAGAAAACCCGGTTTGGCTCGCTTTTAGATAACTGTCACATTCCATTATCTAATGACGGCTGGTTCAACATTTAAACTTCATCTGCACCTACTTTAACCTGTACGTGACATCAGTGCGAGCAGCCATTTGAGAGCAGAGCATGATTAGTTAAGAGTGAGCAACACTGAGCAATCCAGATAACCTCTCTTACCCTTGCCCTTCCCTATAAGGCACAAAACAGCTGTTTTGCAAAAAAAAGCAACTTTGAGGAGAGTTAGCTCCAAAGTCATAGTTCCCTGCAAAGGGGTGAGGTAGGGGGTAAGGGGGCCAGGCGCAGTGCCCAGAACAGAGTGTCCAATGGTGGGGAAACCAGGGCAGGAGAGCCCCTAGCGGGTTCCTGGAACCTGGGGTGAGACAAGAGGAGAGGAAAGGAGAGGAGGAGAGGAGGGCTAACTTTTGCACTTTGAGGAGTCAAAGTAGAAAAGCAGGAGGAAGTGAGTTCCAGGACATTCCAGAAAAGAAAAAGAGAAAGTGAGAAGAAGGGAGAGAGAGTCGACCTCGTGAAGTGGCAGAAGAAGTAGAAATAGCTGCCCCACTTGTAGACACACTTTCTGTTGCTAGCTGACTGTCCTCAATGCACTGGGGTAGCTAACCTATATAGGCCTGCTCCACGTCGCAGCATCTCTCTCTCTCTCTCACACACACACACACACACACACACTGATGCACATGCACACATGGGGGAGCTAAAATCAGGCCGCTCATGCTGTAAGCTACTGCTGAGTTAAGTCACCTGTGCTGCTAGCCTAGCCTGCTAGCGGGCAGCCAGCTGCTCCTCTAATTAACAGCCCATCTACTCAAGGGGCTTGAACATATGGAGGACTAGATAGCGAGGTACTGGTCTTATAATAGATGGCAATGCCATACGGTGAGAACACTGGCCAGACTTCCTAATGTTGAAGGTACTGTATAGGGAGGATGAGGTTACCCTGGTCCTGACCAGACCCTTTGAAGTGAAACTGTTTAGGAAGCTACTTTTATATAGCTAATAACTCTGAGACGGTACTGAGGAGGGTCAATAGATGTTGTTTCGAGTGGAACGTCCACCCTTTTTGAGTGAAGCAATCAGAGGTCTGATTTGCGGATATCACTCTTGCCTGTGTTGCTCCACCTGAGTAGACGAGACACTTACTGCCACTGCTTCAATTCAAATGATTTACCAGCCAATTAATCACACCACTCAGGCTTAGAGAGCCAATATAACTGGGTGACTTTTTAAAGATCAAATCCCTCCTCACTAGAGACAGGGCATCTTCGGGGCAAAGTAGTAAGCATGGTGATTGGCTTTCAGAAACCAAATTAAATTATTTGAAATTAATCAAAATATCAGAAAATATTAAAGAGAACTGAATGAAAAACCAACTAAGGAGTGAAGATCTTCCTCACCCCTTTCCTCATGAGGCAAAGTAGAAAAGGGAGGTGATCTGAGCCGAAAATTAAATTAAATGAAAATCATGATGTCAGAGAAAATATTGAAGGGAAATTTTGAAGGAAAAATAATTGGAAATGCTGGCTTCAAGCAACCCCCCACTCCAAACCACAGCACCACACGCATGCACAAAAACACATAGACACACACACACACACACACACACACACACACACCACAAAATAGGAGGAAAATGTCTGAACAAACAAAGTTGATTAACTAAGGCAGCAAAGTAATACTCAACTAAATGCCTGGTGTGCTAATAGCATCAGCTTTATTAATGTGTGACTTGTGCCATCTGCGGCATGGTGACACACGCACACAAACACACTACCACAATAATGAGTGAATTATACTGTCCGACTCATAAATGCAGCCTATTTGACTGAACTTGCTCTGACACTTTGAACAGCACTTTTATTGATGGCACCATCCGAGGCCAGGACTAATGGCTGCACATGCACGCACGCACGCACTGCATGTGTATGCAGACACAAGGCAATGACAAACGCAGGGGTGCATATACACATTTGCACACAAGGCACACACAAACCCACAGCTTCGCTTGCATTAGCCCTCCGAATAAACAAACATGCAATTATGTGAGGCCATTTCAATCTACATTAGGACAAAGTGCATTAGCCAGAGATGGCAAACAGAGCACAGCAGAGAGATATCTAAGCAGTGTGCTTGCGTGTGTGTGTGTGTGTGAGAGAGAGAGAGAGAGAGAGAGAGAGAGAGAGAGAGAATGAGAGAGAGACTTGGGACCACAGGATAAAAAACACTGATAAAAGTAGAATGATGAAGATGGTGATGGGAACAATGATAAGTTGTTCCCATCACATAAGCTCGCTCGCTCTCTCTCTCTCTCTCTCTCTCTCTCTCTCTCTCTCTCTCTCTCTCTCTCTCTCTCTCTCTCATCCCATGAACCTAATGAAACTCATGGTCTGCGTCCAAACTACTCAGTAAAAGTAATGAATCCAATCGGATTGGTACTCTGTTTCAGTTGATAGTTAGATTTTGGTGCGTCCCTCAAAGTCTAATATAGTCATGTGCATGTGTGCATGTGCCTGTTGGTGTGCCTGCTTGTGCTTTATGTACCCACACGCTCACACAATGACACAGCTTTAGCCCTTGAACAATATTTCTTGTCATCTTTATGCACAGTGGAATGAAAGAAATAAAATAACTTTCTGGGCAGCAGTGGATATGAAACAGTACCTGAAAAGAAAGAAAGAAAGAAACAGACCCCAAACTCTGCTCCTGTTTCTATTACAGGCAGCCATTTTTAGACAGTCATCCATTAAGTCCGCTGCGTTCCCAAACTGTCAGCCCGTAGCGAAGCCAAAGAGGCCATGGCAGCTGAGGGCGTTAGGCAGGCAGGTAGGAAGCAGCACAGCACGCTTTCTGAGCACTCTGGGATTTGGAGGAAATAGGGGAGGGGCCGATAGTGGACTACAACATGAATGTCAGTGCTATATGATATCTTTAGACAGAGTAAGATGGATTAGAGCCATATTTCAATGTGAATAGATACTGTGTGTGTGTGAGAGAGAGAGAGAGAGAGGTGGGGGGGTGTATGTTGTCTGTCTGTGTCTCACCTCTGGGCCGATGAGTTCAGTCTGTGTTGTGCGGTCAGTCAATTGGCAGTCTTTTGTCTTCAGGGCAGCTTTGGCGTTCTCCTGTACACCAAACAAACACAAACCCATCAGAAGATCAAAAACACATACCTCAGAATAACTAAATGGTCTCACAGGAGACTTGCCTAGTCTGGTTTTCTTCTGTTTCTATGTTTCTATCAAAAGAAAATAACAAGCATCTAAAAAACAACTAAAAACAAACCCAAATCCTCTCCTCCCCTACTGCCACCTGTCCTGGAAAACCAAGAGGTTATAAAGCAGCTCTGGAACGCAGGGGAACTTTTCCCCAGCCAAATATTGGAACAGGGACCCTCCACACCGGCGAAGAAGAACTCATAAAAAGTGACAGCTAGTGATGGCCAGCCAGCTAGCTGGTCCTTCTAGGAGATAATTAATAGGTTTTCACTGGCAGATTTACAGACGGAGGCAGAGAGAAATGAACATTAGCCCTTTCCTTCAAAATACAGAACTTTTACCTTGACCAGGAACCTGCCAAACTCTTCTGCCTCACCTCTAGGTGATTATTTTGCTTTTTAAAAAGGCAGGTTAAAAGACCTCTGAATCGCAAGACTTCAGCACCAATTTTTCCGAGAGCATTTTATGTTGCTAATCATTCTTGCACTACAGTACTCATGGCGGGGGGGGGGGGGGGGGGGGAGACATGAATTGAAATTTGGAGTGGTTATGAAATGTTGACAAATTCATTAACCTTGATTAAAATGAACCAAATTGGGACAAGGCGGGAGAAAGGTTTTGGTTTAGGGAGAAATTAGAAAGATGAAATAAGAAAATGTATGATATAACCCTAACCTTATATACATACAACTCTAGTAACAGCTTGAATTCATCTGTTTTGATTAGTCACGCCTAGGTGAAAGGCAAGGGAGGCTTTCCGCAGCTAAATGTTGCAGTTGGAGCACGGTCCTTCAACAAAGTGCACCAGCAGACAGGAGGGGAAACTCATAAAAAGTGACAGCTAGTGATGGCCAGCCAGCTAGCAGGTCCTTCTAGGAGATAATTAATAGGTTTTCACTGGCAGATTTACAGACGGAGGCAGAGAGAGGCGAACGTTGGCTATGAGCTGCCCTTTCCTTCAAAATGCTGGACTTTAACTAGGTTTTTCTTTAGACACACAAACACAGACACGCTCACACACGCTCACACACAAAAAAATGCACTTCATCAATGTCATTACCTATGTTCCAAAGGCATATGGTGTGGATGAAATTAAGGTTAGGCTGTGGCTGCAGCAAGGCCACATGCTGGTGTTACAGCACATACACACACATAGGGCATAGCAAACATACAAACACACACATAGGCAAGTGCAGGCTCTCTCTCTAACTCACTCACACACAGAATATATGCATGGAAATCAAATCTAGCAGGAGCCAGAACATCCCGAGAAGAGAAGTGCCAAATTTTAGACAGATAAACACACACACTGAAGGCCGATCAACATGTGCGTGTGCATGTGTGTGTTAAAGACTGATTGATGGATGTGTGAGTTCAGCGAAAACACACTGAGTCATTTGGTGGCTACACTATGTCACCATATGGTAGCGAGAGAGAGAGAGAGAGAGAGAGAGAGAGAGAGAGAGAGAGAGAGAGAGAGAGACAGTGAGAAAAAGGGAGAGGGTGTAAGGGCAGTGAAAGAAAAGAAGGAGAGGTAGGCAGAAACAAAGAGACAGAGAGGGAGACTGAAAGAGAGAAGAGAGAGGGAGGGGGAGAGAACATATTGACAAGCAAAAAAAGAGCAATGGAGAGGGAGACAAATGAGAAGTGCCAGGATTTGATCAAACAAAACAGATGCCAAATGTGACTCAAGTCAGTGGGTTGGACTGGCATTTCTCACAATGCTGGGATAACTCTGGCACGTTATCCTGCTCAGGCCTGGCATCACGTCTGCATCACATCGCTTTGACAGAACAGGTGACAAATTACAGACATGTAGAGGGCGAATGATGAAAATCGTTGCTGTAAGGAACAGAGGATCCAGAGGTTAAATCATCAACCGGCTTCAGGAATAAAGATGTATCGCCAATTAACACAATATATTTTACATTTTAATCAAGATATTTCATGGGTATAATTTGGCTGTACCAAGTATCCCAACATGGAAATGATCAACGCTGCTTCCCACTCCAAAGAGGCCATTTTGATGAAATTATGCCTCTCTCTTGGCTGGGCTGGAGGCCCAATAACTCAGCTATTACATTAGGCTAGTGGGAACAAGCAGCCTATATTAATAAAGATGGAAAGGGTGAGTTTCCTGGTGCCATGCCATGTGATATTGATGGTGTGGGTTCAGTCACTGTCACATTCATTCCCTCTCTTTTCTGGCCAGTCGTTCCTATCCCTCTGTCCTCTGTGCAGTGTAACGTAGCAGAATATCACAAGATGGATGAAAGATGACACAGTTGTTTTGCATATTCTTAAATAAAGATCTTTATAAATTTTTCAAAGGTTTTTTTTTTTTCCTACGTCTAAAAGTACTGGATTTTTTAATGTTTAAAAAGTTTAGAAGTCAGTTTGAATGATACAATGTGGCCTATTCAATATTGATGCTCTACTTCATATGCATTAAAACATGACATTCAAATACATTCAAGCCTTTTCAATTATTCATCCCAAACTTTAGAGAGAGAGAGAGAAAGAGATAGAGAGAGAGTAGGGGAGACAAAGAGAGATTAAGTACTAGGTAGTAGATGAGCTAAACCAGAGATCCCACAGTGTCAGACCAGGACTTGGTTCACATACGAGTTAATTTGGAAAAACATTTTGGTTCAGTGTTTTCATGTAAATTTGGTCCTGGGTGTTTTACTGGGTTTCACAGTTTTAAGGAATCAAAATGGTTCTGCAAATGACCACCAGAGTGTATCACACCAATGGGAAATCAATGTTTTGAAATCAAGAAGAATGCAGGTAACTTTAGAAATGTGATTTTCTAGCCCAAACCTGCTGGCGCTGGGGTTCAATATCTCTTTGAATCTCTCTTACGGAAGAAAAATGTATTTGATAAGAACACTATTTTGGTAGGCTGAATCTGTCTTGGAGTCTAGCTCAGACTTGTTATCTTCTCCCAATACCTAATAGTGTATGTGGGTTTGTTTGTATGCGTATCTCACCAATTCAGTCTGGAGTCGGAGAATCAGTTCGTCTTTCTCCCTCAGCTGTTGCAGCAAGGCCTCCTCTCTGCTTAGATCCTAGACACAAACACACACATATACAAAGAAACATCACACCATATTACAGACTATTCAGGACACTGCAGACTGGAGTGGCTTATCTAAGGGACCATACTGCCACAAAAGCAATACATAGAGCCTAATAGAAGTGACCACATACACAGGTGTGTGTGTGCATGTGCATGCGTGTGTGTTTACATACACATTTGACTGTGGTTGCAACTTTATGTGTGTTTATGAGCATGTTTGTTGCCTGTGTTGTGTGTATGTGCAATAAAGCTGTCATGCAGTGCATGTACCAGGGCTGTGCTCATCCTCTCTCTCCGTCTCTGTGATAAACTTGGCGTGACCTATAGCGGCAGCACAGAGCTCACAGCGCTTTACTACGACCTTGTGCTGTCAACGGACATTACTACGGGGAGGAGGGAGGAGAGGGAGAGAGAGAGGCAAGAAGAGACAGGAAGGAGAGCGAGAGAGAGTGAGACAGTGAGAACGAGAGGAGGAAAGAGAGAGAATGAGAGGGAGGGAATAAAAGAGTAGGGGAGAGAAAGAGAGAGAGGAGATAAATGGAGAGAGAGAACGTGAGAGAGAGAGAGGTAGTCATTGCCTCTTCAAGGACATAAAAGGAAGGGAGAAAAAGAGAGGGGTGAGAGAACAGGAGGAAAATGAGGGGTAAATGAGAGGAAGGGGGGGATAGCAGAAGAGGAGAGATAGAGGGAAGGAGAGGACAGAGAAGGCCCGAGGCAGAGCATGATGGTCTGAAACCGTGGGGAGCCATCTAGCTAAAGGACAGACAGAGAGTCAGAGAGAGGCCACAGGGAACCATATAGCTTCACCACGGTCCTCTAAATGACCTCCCTCTTGTTCACTTTGACGCAGACAGCCAGCCTGACACTCCTTCCCAATTTACATCTAAACTAAAATTTAACCTGCGCACATAGGAGCATCATATCATATCAAATGAAGCCAGACAGTTTCATTTAAAACATCAGAGACCTTGGTTTCATTTAAGGTTTCTGATGACAGTAAATAGGCAGAAATCCTATTTGGTAGCAAAAGGTGGATACCAGAGGGATTTATGTCATCCCAGTTCATTAGGTTTAGCTGGATCAAACAATTATCTTATCCTTTTACTTTACTTGGTGTCTTTGAAGAACATACATATTGATCTTAAATGAATGGAAGGTAAAAATCTGGTAATACCACAGGAACAAACAGCACTTTCTTCTACAGTCCAGTTTAGTTTAATAAACCCTGATGGGTAGTAGAGAGGATGTTTCTAAGAAAACCCAGCATGATTACCTCTGAATTACGCCATTAAACTCTTACCATCCTAAACCTGTTACAACTACAATATAGTTTATTGACCTGCTGAGTAACACCAGACTCCTTTAAAGTAACTGAATGTGAATTCTAGTAGAAATTAGAAATGTCTCGTCATCATCAGGACATCTGCAAGTTTAATGATTAATGTAACCAAGATCTCTGTAATCTGTCTCAGATTGGTTTCATTTTCTGTCATCCTCGATTCTACTTGATGTTGAGGTCAGCGCAGGGGCAGTATTGGGCCACAGATACCGGTCGAGGACAAAAGCAAAGCATCGCCTGAGCATTTCTATGGTAATGAAAACCCAGAATAATATCTTTCCCACCAGGGACTGTCAAAATAATTGTAAAATTGTAATTGTAAAAAAAAAAAAATAGCCATAATAAGCGGTGTTGAATCAGAACTGACTACATTTACTTGACATTATTTGACAGGGCAAGTATTCATATATAATGAGGCTGGAGTTTGTTTTTTTTACTGCCAAGTGCACGAGCAGAGCATAAATATTACTGACATGGATGTTCGAATGTGACCAAAACCACTAACATGCTGTGGCAATAATTACATTACTCTGCCTCTAAAACTAATCTCACCCGAATGGGACTAAAGGCTGTTCTAAATGAGCTGCCCGGCCACAAAAGCACAGTGTGTGTGTGTGTGTGTGTGTATGTGTGTATGATTCAAAGCTTCTCTTTCACTGGCTCAGAAAAGGCTTATCACTAAACTCTGGTTATTATTGACTTGTGTGGATGGCGTAGAGGTCAGACAAGACCACAACAGTGTGAGTGTGGCGGGGGTGGAGAGAGAGAATACACTTCAACTAGACCACGCAGAGCTCAATGCCACGGGACTGTACATGTTAATGTGACCTCAATGTGATGACCTACAATATTAGCAAAATGTAATGGCCTAACTTCAAAGTTTTAGTTGTTACTTTAGTTATAGGCTTTGTGTGAGTAATGCCACACACACACACACACACACACACTAATTGCTGTGTATCCTACCATGTGCTGAAGCTATACTCGGAGCAGAAATCCTCCTTAATAGAACACAAAAGGACCAAATAATCCAAAAGAGGAAAGGACTAATAGTAAAATAAAAAGAAATACACACTAAAATCTGAAATTTCACAAGCACCACAATGAGCATTAAGTCACCCAGCAGTTGACGTGTGCTGCAAAGGAAAACTGAGGCACAGGATATTTTTTTTTTTTTACGTGATTGGGCTGGCCTCACTCACTGGGGCTAAATCTGATCAAAATCATTGGAGTGCATCCACTTTATGTGATTTTCTATAGTCAGGCTACTCGCAATCAGCAGGCAGTTGGAGGTGGTATATGAAGATGGATTCTCCTTGTTAGTAGAAATTAAATTTGTAAAAGTTACATTTTGGAGAAAGTGTGAGGATAATAAGTTTATCTGTTCAATTTGTTTAAAGGGGTCATATTATGGAAAACGGCTTATTCCTGGCGCTTATACATGTTCCACAGGAAATCATTTACCTAAGTAGCTGAGAAAATTTGAAATCTGGAAGTCAACCCGTTTTTCTGTATTTTCCTTTTTCCAAAAACGGTGCCAAAGATAGGAGAAAAACAGGCCGTTTCAGAAAGTAGCCCCTTTGGACGTCATAACGGGCGCTAATCCAGCCCCTCTCAGAGCATGCCACGCCAGGTGAACAACCAATCCCATTTACCTCGTCTCAAAATGCAGCTCACGGCAGCGCCGCAAGCCGTTGCTTATGGTGCATTCCATTGTACTCGGAAATTGATAATTCCGAGTCGGTATTCCTAACTTCCAATCTAAATGTGTTCCAGTGAATCTGCTCGGGAAAACATAATCACCCGCAGCAAACATACTGTTTGTATGGCAAGTCTCAGAATGTCACAAGCATCTAAACTCAACATCAACTACTACAGCGCCATTAGTGAATAGAATCGGCGCATATCACATTCGGACGCCGTTTTTTCCGAGTACACTGGAATGCACCATTACTTTGCGACCAGGGAAGCTAAAACAACAACATATCTACAGTGATATATCAACTCTCCAGTTATTATTTTGTAGGATGCAGGCAGCAACATAGATCCCTGCACAGTCTCCCAACACGCGAAAATGCCAGGACAGAGTGGATTAATTTTATTTTTAACGGCAACGGCTACAGTTTTTTCTGTGTGTGATGATCACTCCTCGGACTGCTTGAGCAAAGGCAGGATTAGCATCTAAATTGAAGCTTAAAGATGGAGCAATTCATAAGGTACGTGACCCATCTGCAAAATTGGAATCTGTAAGTGTCACCATGTTTTGATTTAATTTACCAAATTAGTCTGGTTAGTATATTCGACTGCTGGTTAGCTAACAAGCTAGCGGGGCTAGCCACGGGCTTGTTGGGCGTGGAAGAAGATTCAAGATTCAAGAACTTTATTTGTCACATACACACACGGGGTGTGCAGTGAAAGGAAAAAGTGGCAATGCTCTTATAAGAGCTCTTATATAAAAAAAAAACCCACAATATTTACAGTAAGAGCACTATAAAATTATAGTAATATGAGAAATATGAGAAATTGTATGTATATATATAAATTATGTGTAGTCATTACCTAAGTGTGTGTGTGTGTGTGTGTGTGTGTGTGCATAAGAGGGGCAGTGTGTGGGTCTTGGTGGGGGCCCTGGTGAGGTCGGAGTTCACAGTCCTGATGGCCTGAGGAAAGAAACTCTCTCTGTTTTGGCAGCGTGACTGTGGAGGCGCTTGCCTGACCGCAGCAGCTGAAACAGTCCGTTCAGAAGTAAGAAAACTAAAGCTGGAGTCATTAAAAGTAAAGTAAAGTAAAAGTAAAGTTATTGGTTGGAGTCAGGACTCATCTTAAAGTTATTTGTTGGGACCAGTGTCTGTTTTATAAGTCTGTCGAACGTGTCAGGCTCTGTAAACTTTAGCCACCATTAGTACAATCGCGTTTGGTTGTTTGCGCTGCGCTGTTTGGATGCAAATAGGTTGCATCCAATAATATATTGGCTAACTAGCTCAACAAAATTGTCAATCCTAGCTTGTCTGCAAGTTGTATTCAATAAGCTTATGGACATGAGCCATAAATAGACCGGCTACAGCAGAGAGTGTCGCTCACACACCCACATACACAAACACAAGGTACGAAAGTACAATATTACACAGAATTGTTATCATTGAGAAACTAAGTGGAACCGCCTCAGCTGCCTCTTCCCATTCTGGGTCAGACTCCGGCTCAAACATGTACGGTCTCTGTTGGTTCTGGAGCGGCCGCCATGGTTATGGTAGATTTCTGCATCAAGCTTATTTGTTTACCTTGAGCAGCATGAGCGCTCTGCTCTCCGCCTCCGCCAGGCCATTGCATGGCCGGCCTCACGGCGTGAGGCGGCCAATCAGAGCAGTGCTCATTACCTACAACCTCCATGCCCTCAAAACAGCCTGTTCTTTACAATGGAGAAAATGAGAGACTGAAACACACACCACAGAAGCTGGTTTTAGGATTTTTTTTTATATAGACTTCACAAACGTCTTGTAAAGACCCCCAGGAACAGTTTAAATAGCCCAAAATGAGTACAATATCCCCCCTTTAACAAACTTGAGATGGAGGAAGGAATGCATCCACCTTGATGCAAAATGTATCAGCCTAAGTAACCACTGATGAATGGAGCTAAAATGGATAGAAAGGACTGTATATCCTTGTGTATCACTGTATCTCCCTGGGATATTTTAGATTCCCAGTATACCCAATTCACCCAGTAAACTCTTCACCTCGGCGCCTAACTGTCACGAGAGCTAAAAAGGGGTTTCTGACATTAGGCTACGTCTAACCTTAAAATACAATGAATAGAGAGGACTGTTTCTGGTGTATTGTGGGTATTGTGGTTATCTTCTAAGGCACAATGAAAACAGATTTTGTGATAATGTTGTCAAACCTTCAACTGCAACCATGTTAGATGCCCCAGCCAAATGACCGTCCAAGAAAACTGATGCGAATGGGAATTCAATTTGTTCTAATTCTGCAGCCGCCCGTCGTCTCTCCCTGGAACTACCTAAAAGCATCCGCCTCTTTATATTCACGGTCGGATTAAAGAGCAGAGGCCTGGTGTTTGTCTGCTGTCCTCTGGAGGGACAAATAGAGGTGGGGAGTTGTAATATCACTGCAAACACACACACACACACACACACACACACACACACACAGAGAGAAAGGATGAAAAGTCTGTCCATGTCTATATCTGTCTTCTCTTAATTTATACATGTAGACAGAGGAGAATGAGAGGAAGAGCAAAAGTGTCAGAAAAGAGAGGGGAGGTGAAGCAGCATGTTTCATCTCTGCACATATAGAGACCTCACACCTCAATGGACAAACAGTAAGGCTATGATTCATTCCTCAACATCAATATGCTATGACTCAGCAGCCTCCTAAATAGCCTCCTAAACATAAACCCTGCTCCTTGTATACTTACGCCAATCTTAACACCATGCATTTGGAAGCATGCACGACAAGCCTGGAGCCTTTGCTCTCCCTGTATACCCGCAGGACATTTTGTGTCTATTGAACAGTTGCAGCCCTGTGATGCTCAAGATATTTCACTGTCCCGAGCACCTCAGGAGGCAGTAAAGCCAGCTGAGGATGCGTGACGCCTTGACACCTAACACAGAAACGGTTAGGAAACCTGTCTGACGAATTGTCTTGTCTGCCTTGCCATTTGTCCCCTTTCCAACGATTCCCCAAGAGGCCTACAATGACGGCCTCACTCCAGAATTTCTTCTTAATTGACTTGCTTGGTCAAATAAACAATAACAAAATAAATATTACAATTCTGCAATATTTAGACTGTTTGGAAGGAAAGAGAGATACCTGCCTTATCTGCCCAAAATCCCAAAATAAAATGTGGAAGACACCAGATTGAAATCTTCAGAAGGTGAAAGATTTTTTGTAATGAAATTCTATTTTTTATACCCCGAGTTGGGGATTTGATTTTATCGTAAGAACTGTTACCTCAGGAACACTGACCTGAAAGAATAAAGGTGCACAGAAAATATTAAATCCAGGAATGGGAATCCAGACAACTTTGTTGGTTCTCTCTCTCTCTCTCTCACACACACTCACACACACACTCTCACTCACTCACTCACTCACTCACTCACTCACTCACTCACTTCAGTATGTGATGTGACTGTGCATGAGATTGGCCAGCCCGACTGTTAGAGCGAGGCTCAGACAACAGAAAGCGACGGTGTTTGGGGAAAAGGTTATCTGGAACGACAGAGCCAGAAAAGAAGAGAGCGATGGAGAGATAGATAGATGAGTTTGGCATTCTGCTGTGCCCCGGCTTTATCCAAAACGATAAATGGAGTTGTGTGTGTGTGTGTGTGCGCGTACATGAGTAAGCCTGTGATTTACCCTGTTTGCACAAGTTTTGTGTGTGTATTGAGTGTGTGTTTTTTTTGTGTTGTTCGTTTAACCTTGGCACACAGAGGCCAAGGTATTGAGAGGGTTCTCTAATTATAAACTCTCAGCCATTATAACTATACATTATTAATTTCTAATTATCCCACATCTGAACCACGACAAACGTTTCCCTGTAAAAAGAGTTTTTTTTATGTCTGCTGGAATAAAGGTGGACGTGCACGACAATATCCTGTCGGTTAATTAGGCACAAAAGTTGCTGTCCCAGACTTTTTCTTAAAGGTAAACTATGGCATGAGATTTTTTACTTCCGTCTTCTCAAATACAGTAGTACCCTTTAACTGGGACAAAATCTGGTGTAAATCGTGTCGTATGCATTGGGCCTAAACTAAACTAGGGCGCGCTGTGACACTGCAGCCTCTCAGGTGGCTACCGTAGATTATTTTTACACCCGCAGAGCCGTTTTCTGGAACGCCAGGACACGTTCTGTTCTCCCCGCCCCTCCTTCAATCCCTCTTCTCCTTCTTCCCCTCTCTTCCCTCTTTCCCTCTCTCCCTCCTGCCCTCAGCATCTCGAACCATTCCCTCGTTGTTTTGCTCGTTTCCTCACCTCGATCTCTTTCTCTCCCTCTTCACTATCGCCGTTATCTAATGTCATCACATTATGCTTCTTTTAAATGCTCTTCAACAAAGGCTTTCTTTATTTCTCCTCAAGTCAATCTCTCTCTCTCATCCCCTCCCTCCTTCCGTCTTATCTTAGAGTCATTCCTCAAGATCCCTTTCTCTGTTTCCCTCTATATATACCCAGCTCTTTCTTCTTTCTCTAACTCTCTCTGTCTCTACACTGCTGTCTCACCTCAGTTCCTCCAACTCCTGTTGCTTCCTCTACGTTCTCTACATCACGCTACGTGCCTCTGCCTCTGTCTCGGTCTCTCATCCCTCTGAGACACTGTAGTTCTCTCCAGTCTTTCACTCATTAAAGAGAGAAGGATAGGTAAGGGTATTTTACAAATACTATGGCATTGCTTGCATGCATTGTTTGAGAGTAACAACTTAGAGAGTATCCAATTCACCTGCTCTAGTATCGCTAACAAATGCTAACAAGAGACTGGTGCCAGCTTCTCAGAGACAAAAACTTTGGCATGAAAACTTTTAATTCTCCCGAAGCAGGGGTTTTGCTATGATCAATGATCAATAGGCTTCTAAAAATCCTGAACCTTACCTTTCCTCCCAGCCCCAGTTTCATATTTTAGCATTGCATATCTCTTGTAAAATGTTCCCTCAATCTATATATAATAGATCCTCACTAATCCCAACCCCACTGCAGACATTTCAAACCAGTGACATTTTTGGATGACTGCAAAACACTGTAATGCCACTCTTCAAAATGTGGAGCATGAATGCACCCTGTAAGGAAATGTGTTTTTGTATTGTTTTAATATTGCTTGTTAAATTGGTTAACAGGTCAGGTCGTATATTTGAGGTTTGGATAAAACAAGATTCCACCGGACCGTGTTGTCTGATCTCTTTCCCTCTCTTTTTTCCAAATGCAACTGCCTCTCTCCTCCCCTTAGTGTATTTCCTCTCTCTCACTCTCTGTCCATCCATCCATTCCTCCATAAGAGTGTGGGCCAGAGCTTGTCTCATCATGCCCCTGTCCCAATCTGCATTTTTAAATTTTTCCTTATCATCCAGCTGCCACTGATGCCCCATGTAGGTCAGTAAAGAGGACACACACACACACACACACACACACACCTACTTAGACACACATAAACACACACAAACACAGACACAGAGACACACATTGTACACATACAAAACATGACTGCAAGTATTCATGAATGCACAGTGCAAAAGGCTCAATATAAATTTGGTCTTAGATGTTTATTTTTCTGCATCAGTGCTTTAGATTACCGCTCTTTATAGTACATTTTTTGATATTTGGATATTTGGATATTTCATTTCATTATTTTTGAAAGCATCTTCACTTTACAGAATGTTTTTACAATTTCATACTTTTGCACAGTACTGTACACACACAAACACACTCCGGTCCTCTCCTCCCCATTCCTCCACTCTCCTCTACTGGTGTAACAAAAACTCTCCTGCCACCCAACTAAGTCTCCTTCCCAGAGAGAAGCTTCACAAAAGCCTTCCCTTGATAAACTAAAGCCCTCACACACACATGCGCGCACACACACACACACGCACACACACACTCTGACACACCACCCTCCCTGCAGAGATTAATATATCTCATCTAGATCGCATAGCTCTGATGGACTAGGCTGACAGAGGGGGACTGTGGCCTGTCAAGGCAAGCAAGGCACTTTGCCTCTCTCTCTCATTCTCTCTCTCTCTCTCTCTCTCTCTCTCGATTGCTCCTCTGCTCCCCGCCTCTCCCTCTTTGCTTCCCTGCTTGATCTCTTCAAGCTTCATTAGGAGCTGAAGTGGAAAAAGGCTGTTTATTGTTCTCATAAGGGCCAAACCGGAGGAGACTCATGGATCAAAGGACGATTCAGTTTTGTTTTTTTTGATCACAGACTAAAAGCTCAGTGCAGGTGGGGGCTGTCTGACCAAATGTTGTCCAGTGTAGAAGTGCACTTTGTAGCTACCTAACAGCGCAACAGTGTGTGTGCATATTTACACAAAAAGATTTAGCTGCATGATTTAAGCTTTCCGCCACTCGAACAGCCACTGTGGTAAATTTATGAGTGTTGCTTGCCAGATGAGAGTAAATCAACTGTTGTTTTCAGATTTGGCATGTATTCAACAACCACTACTGCTCTAATATGCCAATACTAAAATGTTACTCTATTGTAATGCTCTATTTATCATCATTTATTTTATCTTTAACCAATTCAAGCCTTAGCATCATGAGCCGTATGGGTTTGCTTAGATTTCTTTTTTCCAATGAGGACATTTTCACATCACATTATCTTAAGACTGGAGTGCTGTGTTCATGAGGTGTTGATTTGAGATGAGGTGAGATGATGAATTTTGTATTTACAGGTGATGATTAAAACAACTGATTGACTATACAAGCGCAGGTATATTTAATGTTCAAAACAGACGTCTATGGTTATTTGTCTGACGGCATCTGTTGCTTTTACCATTTCACCCAACTGTGGAATTTTATGCAATGTAGTAATAGATTCTGCAGCTGTGGCAAGTTGCGTCTACTTTACACAAGAAGTCGATACAAATATTTACAACCATGTAGCATTTCTCATTTACTTACTTATTTATTTATTTATTGAAGAACCTAAACTTTCCATTGCATGGCTGCTAAAAGAGTCGTATTTTCTAATGTTAAAATAAAAACAGTTCGATGTTAAAGGCCCTGCGGCAATGGCAAATTCACGACTGTGTCAGGAGAGTGCAGATTTCAGAGGTCTCAGAACTGGTCACTGGTATTTTATCAGTGATAGAAAGGAAGTTTGTCAGCAATGCAGTCTTAGCATGTAGTGTACAGTAGAACTTAGATGGGGTCAGCTGCCTGAAGGTAGAAAAATGTTTCAAGTATCAAACAAACAAATGCTCACACACAAACGCACACAAATGCACACGCTTCAGCATGGCATTCACCCTACTAGAAATATGATATATAGTTTCTTTCAGGAAGAGATGTGTAGTGCGTCACTATGGTTACCTTAAGTGGAAGGGACTTTTCGCTGCAAGGACTAATGGGTAGAGACTGGAGACTGCTGGCAGGACTCGTCTCTGTGCTCTGTAAAAGACAAAAACATTAAAATATAAACATATAAATAAAATAAATATAGCCACAAATGGTCATTAGAGGAGTCCAAGCCCGTGGGGAAAATGATTTGACAAGGGAGAATATAAGCTTGGTTCATCATGCAGGTGAAATGGTGCCTGTCATCTTTCCATTTGAAAAAGGGCCAATTTCAGCCTCATGTAAAGCTATAGAGCGAAAATAGATAAACAAATATATTTTTGCCAAAATTGGATAAAACAGCGTAACCCATGAAATAAATTGATAAATATTTCAATGAAAAGTATGTCAATAAGAAAATAATAAAAATGGTGAAATAAAACAATAAATGGATTCCAGCTCAAATAATGAATAGAACAGAAACAAATGATTTAAGTACAGACAAAACTTTGTAGTCATTTAATTATTTTTCCACACAAATATAAATGTATTTATTTAAATATTTATATTTGAGATGCTGGCATACAATACACACTGCCATACACACTGCCATACAAACTGCCATACACGCTGTATTAAAACAACCATTTTGAAATTTTCTCTTCAGGGACCGATATATGAAATGATTATTGTGACTCAAATCAGGATTTTGCACGTTATTATGGAGGCTTCTCTATCAAAATAGACCTCTTTGAGCCTACTGCATCCCTAACCTCTAGTATTTCATGTGAAGAATACCTGCAAGTCTTTGAGCATTGAGAGTTACTTTCAGAGACCTTCAGGTGGCCTTTTGAATATCACTCCATGTTTTTACTTGTATTTTCTTTTTTCCATTTCTTACATAATCATTGTGTTTTCTAACACCAGCTGTGATCAGACACATTTTGGCTCTTCAGCTCAACACAGGTGTCTAGTGGGCAGGGAGCAGGGGCAGCTAGAAGGGGGGGGGGCACATGCAGAGACACACACAGAGCAAATGGCATACACATTAAAAAGCACACGCACCGCAAGCATGCAGACATCCATACATTCATGTGACAGAGGGTACACACAGTCTCGTGCAGACACGGACACGATTGTAGATTGCAGATTATTTTAACAATTTTAACACTTTCAGAATGTGACAAAATGCACAACAAGGATGTGACAAGGTAGATGGGAAAGTTGTCACAGGGAACAGGGTAGCGATGGAGGGTAAGGTGAAGTAAGAACAAAGTACCGGTTCAACACACATGATTTTCTGATAAGGTCTATTTCTTGCCATCTGCTGCCCTCTTGCAGATTCAACCCAATTGTTTTTTTGTTTTTTTTCTGAAGACTGTCGGGACTTCAGGACCCCCTTTAATAGGTGCTAGTTAAGCTAGAATCCCAGAATTGTTCAGGGATATTTTTAGCCTAATTTCAGGTTTTAAGGTAGCTCTGAGGAATGGCAGGGCCAGACCTTAGAAGAGCATAAACTTGGTGGTTTATTGGTTTGGCTGCCCTTTAAAGAAGCATACCTCCCTATCACGCTTATAGGTATGCTATACGCCATCAGGCCCTCAATGTGTCACTGGTGATCAATGCATTTCCCCATGGAGAGAGACAGACACACACACTCTCACACACACACACACACGCACACTCTCACACACACACATTACCTTTGAGGTCACCCCTGTCCCACAGGCCTTAACATACAACTATCTCCACAATTAGATCTGGTTCAATAAAAAGCCAGATCCAAGAATGGGGAAAGCTGCCTGGCAGTGCTGGATTTAATGACTTGGACTGCCCAGGCGCCTAATGTCTAAAGATGATGAATGGGCTAACAAAGGAAAGCAGGGTTTGGAGTTTGATACACCCCTTTAATCACATTCACACATCAGCAAAATCAAGAAATGAAACACTTAAGATGACTGAAGGCTTATTCATTCCCAACCCTCTCTCGTTGACATTTGGCTTTTAAAGGGAAAGCAACACTGCAAAACCTCATACATCTTATTTAATCCTCTAAGTCCTTAGACAAAGAGAACATAGGAGTATCGATGCTTCTGATTGGAAATGCCAACTCTGCTTAGGTATTTTTGTCTGGGTTATTTGCTACATCAAAATTACATCAGGAATCCTAGCGTGGTGATTAGGGGATGGCTCTCTTTTGGCTCCAGGCCCCTTTCAGGGGCAGGGGTTGTTTTGTTGATGGGAGTGTGCAAAAACGTAGAAAATCGGTTGTTGTCGAAGGCTAGTAAAGTCAGTTAGCTAGTGAACTCTGCTTATTTCCAAAAGCTGAGGTAACTATGGCTGTAAAGTGGAATACCACTGTTGAAAACATAATGGAGGACAACATTTCCAACCACATTCTATCAGACTCCACACTTGAGCCATTGTTCCAACCACACTACACTGTCGAGGAGAATTTGCAAAGGATGCAAGAATGAGCTGCTGCCGTGAGTCAAGCAGCTTCCCCGGGGGAGAGTGGCTGGGACGGACAGAAGGGCTGGAGAGGCTAACAGTGACTGGTGGTGGTGGTGGATGTGGATATTGCTTAGCCATGCCATCTGCTAAAACGGACCTGCTAAAATAGACCCAGACAATGAATAGCCTATGCCTACTGAATTAAACATGACAAAAATATTTTATTGACCAATTGTATATGTTCCAGTGTGTCCCACAGGCTGACAACTTATTTGTGGCGATCGGAGGGCATGGAGGGTGGACGGAGGAGGAGGAGGAGGGAGGACTGACCTACTTTCTTACTTGTTACTGACACATGGTAGTTTGGAGCAAATTGTAGAATTTTAAGTTTCACTTTCATTATCACAACGGGAGGCTCTGTCGGAGTTCAATGCTACTGGTCAGGAGACGCAGTAGCATCGGCAGTAGGTCTGTCTAATACACCGGCGAGATTAGTCTCCGGCGCGACAGAGAACATAATGTGATGTGCACGTTATTAAAGATATTATAGGCCTATTCGAAGTAGCAAGTTCATATCGAGATGACGATAATAAAAATGAAACATTGTGCAGCCCTAAATGGGACTCCATTTTTTTCAGTTTTTGCTTGAATCCATTGAAGAACAGGAATCATTGTGTGTTACTGAATATCAAAGTCTTGATGTCCCACATGGACAGCGGCTTGTTCAAAACATTCCTCCACACAGCCAACAGGAAAGAAAGACAGCCACTGTGTGTAGTGCAAAGCATGTTGGAACGGTATCTAAAGAAGGATGCTTGCTACTCTGTTACTCCCCAAGCCATTTCTAGGAAAATCTAGTGTTATGGACTATAAAGGCATGGGTAAGCATGTTTTTGCCTGTTAACCCTTCCGGTTTCACCACACTTTAAGGAATCACAGGCTTCTGTAAGATGCAGTTAGGAGGATAAGTAATATAATAAACAAGCGGAGCGACTAAAGGCAAAAGAGGAGAAAAGAAAAGAATAGGGCTCAATATTAGAAGATCAGACTCAATATCAAATCACACTAGGTCAAGCAAATAAAATGCAAGGCGTACAGACATGCCGAGTCACCCTCCCCTAGTTGCCAAATGGTTTACATCTGCTGAGCGAAGGTAGCAAAATTTGCAAGTTAATGAAAGAACAGAGCAAGCAAACGGGGCAGAGCATCTCCTCCTTCATATTCATGTTCTGCTGTTGTGTACCCTCTCTCTCTGTCACTCCCTGCTCTGTCTTTCGTCTCTTTGTCTCCACGTCTGTTCGTGTCTCTCTCTCCACTAATTGTTATTTTATGATTTTCATTTTTCATTTCTCTCTCACTCACTGTGGTCTTGGGGTGAAGCAGAAAGAAACAGGGGAGATGAAGAGCAAAGAGAAAAGGAGAAGCGAAACTCACAGCCAGATCTTTACAGCTAGCTTTGATCTCAGTGTAGAGGTACTAATGGTGGGGTGTTAGGGAAGGTCTAGTCACCCCTTTATATGTCTATGTATGTGTTTGCGTGTGTGTGTGTGTGTGTGTGTGTGTGTGTGTGTGTGTGTGTGTGTGTGTGTGTGCGTGCGGGTGAACCTACGCACCCTTGCATGCATGAGTGTGTGTGTATGTCTAATACTGTTGTAAGGGTCAGTCACCAATGCAGGAGACAGGAAAATAGCAGCCTGGCAGAGCTAATGGGTTTCCTTTCAGCTAGCTGTCGCCAAGCATCACCAGTCCTCTTTGTTACATACATGTTTAATGCATTTTAAGACATCTACATGAAGGCTTTCACTCCGACACACTTCAACTTAACATGTCAAAAACACCAATTTTACTAATGTGCAGGTAAAGGTCTTAAGATATCTTCCAAAATATTATCTATTGAGAAGTTTCACCCTTTACCTGTCATGATTTAGTAAGAGACCGCCTCCCATGACTCTCCTCCTATCATTAACTATATTATATAACTGAGAGTGTAATGCACATTCACTGGTTGGTTACATGTTTTCTCTTTGTTCCTGTGGAAGTGACCAAAGCCAAACTCTTAGCAAGACACAAAAGAAAGCATGCAACTAAGACTACAAGTATTTTATTTCCCAATGTTGGGGACCGGTGGAGTTTTACTATACAATCTATTTACATTCTCCCCTCAAGCAATTGGATAGTTAGCAAGATTGCATGACTACACATGGTAGCCATCAAAATGTTTTTTTTACAGTTGGTTGGTGCAGCACTTGCTTTACAGAGTGACCATTACAGTTAATCACATCCATAACGGTGTGGATGTAATTTGACTGAGATGGCCTTACTGCCTGAAGTAAAACTTCTGTGTTAAGCACACAAACCATTTAAAGGGCAGAGTGATATTATGAAACAAGCGGATTAACGTGTGTGTGCGTGTGTGTTTGTGTGTGTTGAATATGATGATGAATATGATGGCAGAGGTTCAAAAATGCCTCCCAGGTTCCTCCCCCAAATATACTCTTGTTAAATTAACAGAAACTAAGTGATTACAGAGACCTTTTCAAGGCAGTAAGGCAGTTCACTTTGGGGGAGATGATTTCATGGAGCTGAATAAGAGTTGATTGGAGCAGCGAATAAAGGATTTGTGAGCGAAAAACTGTTTTGGTTCCAGATGCAATCACTTTTCTTGGCACATGATTAAACATGATTAAATGCATTCAGAACTTGATCAGAGACGTCTACCAACGTGGGGAGACATAAAAGGAATGATAATGCATTTCAGCTTTTCGATCTGTTATTCCTGGGCTGTCTCCTTTAATACTAGTGTTCACTTACTGTACAGTGTCCTGTGATGAAACAGTCAACAAGTTCAGTGCCATTGCCTTCACTTAGGTATACAGCCATGTTAAAGTATATATACATATGTGTGTGTGTGTGTGTGTGTGTGTTGGTGTGCATGTCCCACCTCCTGTAGTGTCCGTCTCAGTCTTAACAGCAGGGTTTTGACAGCAGTACAGTCCTGCTGCATCAGTCTGAGTGGCAGGGCCTCCAGCCCTGGAGGTAAGGGCTCATCCTCTCTCCCTAAACCCAGCCCTGAGCTCCACTCTGCAGGCAGTAGGCTGGTCGGGCGACTGGGCTCCCTGGAGGAGGGTTGGAGAGAAGGGAGAGAGAGAGAGAGGAATGGAGATTATGAGACAGTGGGACTTGATCACTGGCCTGATCACTTCTGCAACACACTGACTGTAGCAGCATAAATACATAGACACAGTCCGTCTTCAGCCCCATGCCGCACCATCATTATCAACTCACGAAGACACTTCATTGCCGTTCATTACAGCCCATCGTAGCTGTACGTCGTCTTTCTCGCTTTCTTGGTATTTGTTCTGGATCCTTAATTCAGTGTTTTGTACCATCGCACACCCACACTATATCTTTTGCGGGACACAACTCTGTGTGTGTGTGTATTTGTGCGTGCAGTTGATTGTGTGAGTGTTTTTGACATGGTGTGTGTGTGCAGGTGTGAAAGAGGTCTCTCGGTCGGAGTGCTGCATATCAAATACCCTTTTAATTAAAGCTGTCACCGTTGAGCCCAGCAGACACCCTGGCCTTTTTATAGGAAGAGAAGATGACATCTATCCACAGAGATACCTTCTATAAGTCGCTGTTTAGGGCCTGATTACCAAGAAGCCTCCAAACTGAGGTAATTCTCTGTTTCTCTACACAACTGTGACACTTTTGTGGGGTCGGGCACGCTCAGGAACACAAACAACAAGGAGATCAACCAAATCACGGTGTTAATTAACTTTTTTCCCCCTTTTTTTCGAAGATAGTCCATTAAATAAACAGTAAACAGGCCTCTGGTCTTTCCCCCGTCTTCAACAACAAAACAATAAAACAGAGATAGACATCAGGAGGTTAATAAGACTCAGGTGCTGCTTATTGTCACATCACCTCTCAACTCTCTTCACCTCCTGAACTCCAGAGCTCGACCTATGGCTTATGTTGTTTTTTTTAACTGCTTGAGGTGAGACTACTTCATATCTCATCAGACATGAAAACAGACTCAAAAGATGCATTCAGAGTGTATTCAGCTAATATTTGTATTTGTATTGTATTGTATTGTATTGTATTGTAATATTCAGCTAATGGATGTTATACAGCCAGGTCTGTTTTGGTCTGCCATAGTTTAATTGTGATTTTGAATGTTTTGTTTGTGTGCTTTTTCTCATCCTAAGTTAAGAGTGAGCCATGGGCAACTTTTTCACACTGCAATAGTAAGCCTCAGTAAGTCTAAGGTGCAGAGTCTGGGCCCAACACTACATATTATAGACAGATGTGAAAGGCAAGAGAATCGATGCCTACTTGACTTCATTTATCAAGTAAAAAACAACCTCAATGCTGAGTTTTCAACAGCCGAAAATTGTGCCTTAAGAAAGTGGAATGTCTTTTTCCACTGAAAGCAGAATTAAATAGCCATTACACCCAATTTTTAAATCAATACAAAAGTGGAGATGGACATCATTCTGCTGAAAGAGACTTGAAAATGTCACAAAATGGGGACATAACAAAAGATTTATAGATTTTCCAGTTTAAAATTGCACTTCACTGCGAGTGTAGTGTGTTGCACTGTAATGTGTGTTATGCTCATTTTTGCGCCCATTACGTGTCTATTTACAGTATTGTTGTGTGTCCATTTATGTAGCAGAACTATTCATTCCATCATGTTGTACAGAAGGGCAATTTCCAGTGGCCCTGGTTGTGTGGCGACAAAAAGATTTTATTCTATGGGAACAAATTGCCTGAGTTCAAGGATAAGGTCAAGGAGAGTTTAGCCATTTCACCGGTTAATTAGAAATGAAGTCTGCCAGCTCAAATTAATCAATACGTTAATCCAATGTTTGTGAATAAACTAGACTGCTGCATATCATATTTCTATGTCTGAAAACGTGATATTTTGACAGAGGTGGGGGATTGTGAGTCTCTGGGTTTTTTTTTTTTTTTATGACATTTTCAGAAGGGAAGAACAGAAATACCAACCTCCTGTCTGAAAACCGCAAAGACAAGCAGCGTTTTCTGCATATGAAGGAAATGATGTAGGGAGGGATAGCGGTAGACTGACATAGACACAGAGAATAAGAACTCTTGATCATAAAGAGACCATGTTCACTTTGACTGCAGACAACCATTTTGAAGTGAGGGGTGAGGAAATGAGATGCATTTTTTCCCCCCCCCCCATTCTGCCAGCAATATCACCAAGCGGACGTCGGCGGTAAACATTAAGTCAGACAGCAAGTTCTCTGGGAAAAAATTCTGTTTGAGCAAAACAAAACCGTACCACTAAAATATCGATCAGCACACGCTACTCAAAAGGCTTCGCACTCAAAAGGCTGGACTGATGTGCTCCATACTGTCTTCCTCACTAGTCTCTCCCTCTCTCTCCCTTTCCCTGTTTTTCCACTCGCCTCTTTTCTTCCCCCTCTCTATCGCTCCCTCCTGTGCTTTTCCCTCTATTCTTTGCTCAGCCTCTCTCTTCAACCCTCTACCTCTCTCTGTCTCTCGTACTCTTTTCTTTCTCCACCCCCGCCCTACCCTTCACCCAACCCCCTGCCTCGCCCCACTACACGTCTCTCCTATCTTTTTTTTCTGTGATTCTGACAACCACAACACTAAACTGATGCAGTATCACAGCCGCCGGTGTCCCCCTGGGGATTCTGCTGAAAGCCTCAGACAAATGTCGATGACACCCTGTCTTTTAAGGACAGGTGAGCTCTGTCTGTGTAGCAGCAGAGGACCTTTTTGTTTTTCCCCCAACCAGGTTTCTCATGTTTGGAGTGAACTTTCTCAATTTCTCTCTCTGTCACCACACCCTTCTATCCATAGGCAGCATGAACTGAGCGTAAAGAAATGACATTTGATCAATCATTCAGTCTTCCCTCTGACAGCTTCTGTCAAGTGGCGCAGCGCACAAAAGTTTTATCTTTCAACGTTGTTTTTCTGTTTATTTGGGTTTTTCTTCTCTGTGTGTTTGTGTGCGTGTGTCTGCCACTCTCTCCCTTTCTCTAGGTTTTCAGGTTCAGGTTCTTCCCTAACCTCTGAAGTTGCTACACATCAAATCCCCAGAGCGGTAAAGAAAATCAAGTGATACTCTCCTCTCTCAAAAACTATCATAGAGATGCCCTTGAGCAAGGCATTTAGTCTTCCAGTGGAGCTGCTCAGTGACTAGCGGTGGAGCATTTTGGCTGTATGTGTTTTACTGTATGAGGTTGTTCTTCAGGCACTATTTATTAAAAGGCGAACACCACAGGGTGTCTATAGTTGTGGAAATGGCATCTTTGGGATAACCCCTCTCTGCCCCCTCGTCTCAACATATTAGCATTATTTTGCTAGCAGCAAGAGGCTACTAAGACCAGTGGTGGGCCATGTCAAACCACAGGTGTCACAGATAGTCAGTGAGAGAATCATGGCAGGATTCATAAATTGAGAGGCATACCTGTTTAACTGAAGGGAACTCGGGTTTAATTGACGAGGGAATGAAATTCTGAGCCCAAAATGATTGTTTCAGTGACATCAGCGCTGACACACGTGTGTGCATGAGCGCGTGAGTGTGCACGTCACCTCACTGTAGTTACACGGTAGACAAAGTCAGTTTGCAGCGAAAGACATCTCATCTGCAGGTAATAACCCCACACGTACGTGCAGGTGCGTGCACACACACACCCGAAAGTACACAGTGCAGTTAAAGACAAGTTTGTTCAGTGATGATGGATGTTACCTAGACAGGGAGGCCGTTTCTCTACTCAGGGTCATCTGTCTTTTCACTGTCATGAGCTGATAGTCTTGCTCGAGGTTTCTTTTTTCATACTCACCATCTCTCTCTCTCTCTCTCTCTCACACACACACACACACATGCACACACACACACACACACACACACTGCACTTCTGAACAGGTTATATGTATGCGTGTGTATGCAGAGTGTAGGAGTTTGTAAGCCAGTGAATCAGAAGATTACACAAGTGCAGGAAGTTCCATTTTCAACTTGCAAGATGCCGTGTAATATTGCACCATCTAGTGGCTGAAACCAGCACTGCCCGACCATTTCATGATGCAGGCTAATTACAACTGAATACCTGGATTACAACACAATTAACTGATCTACCTGCAGTCATTTCAGACTAATTACACAAAAGGAAAGAAAAAGTAGAGATAAAAAGGAGAAATATACAGTAGATAGAGGATGCCCCTCCCTCTCCTCCCCTTCTCCCTCGTCCTGTCATTCCTCATTTGCTCCCTCTCTCCTTTCTATATATTTTATCCTCTATTCTCTTCTCTCCTTTACTCTTGACCTCTCTCTCTCCCTTCCTTTACTATTCCTCTTTTCTCTTCTCAACGTGCATTTTCTCTCTTATCCGTTTCCTCTCTCGGCCTCTTCTCTCATTTCATGCCCTCAAATCATGGCTCTACCCACTCTCCTCCCCTCGCCTTCTTTCTCTTCTCCACCCCACTCACCCCTCTCTTCTCCAAAGCCATTTCTCAACAGCAGCATTAAAAGTGATCCATTTCACCAACCTGAAAAAGCCAATTATCTGCCTTTTTATGACTTTCATTATTTTACCACTCACACAGCGTATTATTACTGAGCGGATGGCTCCC
Source organism: Hoplostethus atlanticus (assembly GCA_034670405.1). Taxonomy (NCBI): domain Eukaryota; kingdom Metazoa; phylum Chordata; class Actinopteri; order Trachichthyiformes; family Trachichthyidae; genus Hoplostethus; species Hoplostethus atlanticus. The sequence continues at coordinate 10,792,236 of JAXDDX010000002.1, read as the reverse complement.
AGCACTGACACATACACACACAGAAACACACACATTCTCACGTACGCACGCACATCCACGCAAACAAACAAAACAAACAAACCACACGTGGACACACACACACACACACACACACACACTTTTGAGTTTATGTAATGCTTCATTCAGCGAGTGTGCAAATAATTACTGCTAGTCATTTATGTGTGGCTGAACGGGATTGAATAAGGATAGGCTGCACCCTTGTCAATCAGCACTGTGAAGACTGCATTGTCTAAGTAATAATAACTGTAAAAGCTGCTTTAACACTGAGACACAGTGAGAAAGACAGTCAGTCCCCTATGCCAGCTTTTCACTCATTACATTTTTACTGACAACAAGGGAAACATTTTATGAGGACAATCCAATGTGTGTGTGTGTGTGTGTGTGTGTGTGTGTGATGCCGTGTATATGTGTGCATGCGTTTGTGTGGCCTCACACATATGCATCTGTAAAGTACAACAGCATACCGTAGCTTATATTGGACTATGATCACCTTCATTTGTCACCCCTCTCCACCTGACAGATGCATTGTACTCATCTGCATTCAGCACCTGAGGCTATGGGTGTTTAATGCTGCCATTAAACTCATCTCTGACATATAGTGCATCTGTGACTAAGGAGCGAGCACAAGTCAAGCTCCAGGCAGTGAATCTAATGGTGAATTCAACTCGTCAGCCACAGAAAGAGAGGGCGAGAATACAAAACTAATGTAATGTGGCAAGGGTAACTTTCTGATTAACCTAATTGTCCTCTGCTTTCCTCTACGCTCTCCAATCAGAGTCTGCACTGCTCTCTGTCTCTCTCTCTCGCTCTCTCTCTCTCTCTCTCAGAGTGGTTGCGTCTGGGCACCATAATGTTGATCCCATACTAAAGGCTGAGATACACCAGGCAACCTTTTGTGGTAGAGCAACCTCGGGGAGTTTTCTGAATACACTTGCACTAATTATATACTGTAGCAACTTGTTGTTGCTTGGAGAGATCTATTTAATATTAGTCCCCTGTGTCACATTACATTTTCCTCTTTCTGAGAACGCTGCCGAGCCACATTGCCCAATAGGTTCTCTTGTACTAAAGCCTTAAAGCAATATTTCACTGAAGCAGAACGTTTTCATTTTTTAGCAGGCGAATCCCGCTACGGGTTCATAAAGTCCACCACCAAGACTGACTGCCCCCAGGTGGACCTGTCACTCCTTTGTCTTGGTTTTTGTTACCCAACGGCTCTGTTAAACACCGTCCTATTACTATTCAATGATACTACATTCTGGGTTCGTGTTTAACTTTTCAGATGTAATTGTGCCTGTTTGCAATTCTCAATGAGTGTTGGAAAAAAGACTGAATGCCAGAGGTGTCTATAGATCAAAAGGGCAACCAGGCTGACTTTTCATGAACTCACATCAACAAACCTATGTTAAAAAATGCAGAAGCTCTACCAAAGGGAAATACTGTTTTGAGGACACATTAATGTTGATCTATTTGTTACTTAAGGACATGATCATTTTGAGCTATTTATTTTAAAGCCATGATAATAAAATGACCTGTTATTTCCAATCACCTCATGATCTCAACGGTCCAGAAAGTTGCTAACACCTCGTTATCTTTGACCAGGCCCTCAGGAAGTATGCAGCTTAAACATGCTGGAGTTCAGCAAAGTGGTGGGAGGTCAGGTCTGCCTTCAGACTTTGCTTAAGCAAAATTATGTTATCATAAAATTGGTGTAGTAAGTAAATAATAATGTATTCTTCGTCCAGGTTTACGCCATAGCAGTGTAAGGCAGCTCTTTTCTGCTCATTTTGTATGACCATATTAGACTTTTTACATGACATTACGAGGCAAGCAATATTTTTCTACCAAACAATTGGAATAGGAAGGATTATACTGCAGATCCATCAGAGGTGGCAACAATGTGAAAATAATTCACAGCTCACTTTGTTACATGATGCAATGTAAATATTTACATTTTCTCTTGTCAGCAATGAGGAAAAAAAGTGTGAAAGTGTGAGAAACAATGATGCATCTGGTGGATCTGTACACCGAATCACAGTCTGATACATATTCCTTAAGGGAACAAACGCTGAATTTCTTTTTCCAATTTTTTTAGGACTCTGGTCTATAACAACAGCAACAACAACACCACATTAATGATAATAATAAGTCTTAGAATATTTTATCTATCCCCCTTTTTTCATCTCATTTCCTCTCATCATTGTCAAGCTGTTTAATTTCCTTTTAGAAAACCAACAGTAGTCATGAGATGACTCAGAGTTCTGATTCATCAATCACTGTCATTAGAAAATAACAACAATAGCAATGCATCCTGAGTCACAGTGAGGAGTGCTAGCCCTGATGTAGGAGCCTTTGCGAATCTTTCGTCGCATCTCGATTAAGATTTCTCCCTACGAAGGTCAGTGCACTGCCTTTATTCTGAGAAGCTCCCTGCTTGCAGGTTCAGCAAATAAAGCCATATTTTAAAAAGGAAACGTTTTGAGTTGCCCAATATTATCTTACTCCACACATTTACTGGTAATTTTTCTCACTGAATTAGTGAGAGTTGAATTATAATAATAATAAAAAATAAACTTTATTTGTACAGCACTTTTCAAAACAAGGTTACAAAGTGCTTCTCAGAACAAAACAATTAAAAACACAAAAAATAAAGAGCCAATGTGATCGATCAAAATGGGCAGAGAGTACAAACAGTAAAACAGATTCCATAAGTAAGACAAATGGGGAAAACAGGTCTTAGTACAGCATATTAAAACAGTAAAAACATTTAAAAATGTAATTCAAATAAATAAAAAGAATGAATAAAATCCACAACTAAAGCAATTGGGTAAAAGTGAGTAAAGAGGTCTTTAGAAGTGATTTAAAAGAGGAGACTGAGGAGCTGCCTGATCTCCTCAGGCAGTTTATTCCACAGTACAGGAGACATAACAGAGAAGGCATGATCCCCTTTCGTTTTTTTCCTGGACTGTGGAACAGACAAGACACTGGAGCCAACAGACACTGGAGCCAATAGCTACTGCTAGTCACAAGCCCTCCACACTTCATTTGTGTAAAAACGCCAGGGTATCCTTTTGACCACTGTTAAAGCTTTTGTGGTCCAGACCCTGGTTGTCAGTGTTTTAAAATAGCGGTTACTGACTGCTGCTGAGCCTACAGATATGGGCAGTCGAACGTCACGTCAGGAACACGTTCGCGCGGTAAACATTCAGTGTAGGCTGTTAAAGTTCAAGGAGAAAGAGTTTGAAGAACAAAAGAAGTACAAAACGCTGACATTTAAGTGCTTTAATCTCAGCATGATGCATCAAAAACTTGTGCTCGTGATCAATGTTTGCTGTAGTCGCCACGAAAAAGAGACGAGAGCAAGAGAGAAGAGGCAGACTATGCATGAAGAACGAGCCAAAGAACAAGAGAATAGCCCCGTCTCTGTTATTCAGATATCATCCATATGTTTCACTCAGACATTAAAGTTGAGGAAAACATATGCTCAAGTCAAGTGTTTCACATCCTGCCAACAAAAGAGTAAGAGCAAATTCCTTTGATTTAAGAAACAGAATCCGCGGGACAAAAGAAATGACTCATGCATTGCCAAGCTGAAACAATGCTTTTCCCATCAGTGTGACAAATCAGAACCACATATGTTCCCACTCAAAGCACAAGAGAAAAACTGAGACAGGAAGCCAACACTAATTAGTCTCCTCTTGTTGAACTTGTAATAAACAGAATAAAGTGCTGCGAAACGGAAACAACAGCAATGCATAACACTTCTGAAAAGTATCATGATGACACACACTACAGGAGTTTCAACTGATTTAGCTCCAGTTAGGCTGTCCTACACAAATGAGCAAATCCATAGTCAGTTTTCCTGTGAGGCTTTTCTGGACCGTCATGGTGTTTTAGGTCATTCAGGAGTACATTAAACCAATAACTTCTGTACACAATGCAACAGAGGCAACAATCAGGTTATTTTCTGCATTTTTCTGGCATTAAATTTCAGAATAGTACAGTCAATATGCCTGCTAAACAGTAAATAGCATGGACCTTCGGGTGCAGGTGATTATTAGCATCCGCAAACACAAAACGCTTCTTTCCTCATGGGTTTGTAATTATTTATTTTCTGAAAAGTCACTGCAGCCTGAATTTTATTTAAGAGTTTTTAAGAGGATTTTTAGGACAGTTGTTGCTTATGATGCTAAGCTCTGTATGCTACTGGTGACTGTTAGGTCACCTTGTTTACATTTTACAATACATAACAGGCAAGTTTGATGTTGTTACCACCATCTATCAAATCGGGTCCTCGGGGTCCAGGGCACTGCTGGTTTTCTATTCTGCCAGGTAGTTTCCATTGTAGCTGTCTAGTCAGGGACTGATTTAGACCCGGGACACCTGGTGAATGCAATTAACTACCTGGTTGGATAGAAAACTAAATATCCACTGATAATATGGCTATATACACCAGAACCACAGATTGCAATTTTTAATCTCCAGGATATGGGAGAGGGTGTTTCACAGCTTGTTGGGCTAACAAACCCTGCATCACTATGTACCAGTGTTGGGGTGTGTGTGTGTGTGTGTGTGTGTGTGTGTGTGTGTGTGTGTGTGTGTCCACGGGAGACTACAGGTTCAATTGCACTGTGTATCACTCTGCCCTGGTGCGATAGCAGGGTTCCTTTTCGAATCTCAAGCTGCCTTCCCTACATTTCTCTTTGCTGCTCCGTGCTGTCTAAATACCCAACTGATTCAAGCATGACTGATAACCAAGAGCCTGAAATGAAAGAGAGAGAACAGCGAAGTAGGCTCCTCTCTATACTCTCTTTCTCACTCACTCTTTCTTCCTGGTTTTCATTCCCTTTGTCCTTCTCTCTCCGCTGGGTTATTTAATTCACAGGACACAGTTGGTTCTCTCTCACTTCCCTTCCCTCTCTGTTGTTCAGACAGGCAAAAATGAGCATACATGTGAAAACCGCATGAAAATAGGAGAGTTCAGTGATATCTGTACTTTCAGGAAAATACTAAAGGGAAAGGAAAAAGACATCTGACATCTGTCTGTCTTTCATTTCATCTAAATATCACAGTGGATAATCACATCCAAAACACCTTCCATTTGTAATATGGATGGCATCAGTGAGAATCAAACATTTAACCTTGGCAAGGTTAGTGACAAGCTCCACTCACTAAGCTGAAAATGATGGTACCTCAATGTAGAAGGAGTGTATCATTTGAGGCATGTGGTGGGAAGCAAATGTTTGGGTAGTACATTCACTCAGAGCCTGTATATGTAGTCACAGAGTCATTGATTCATACTACCTGCGCCACAGCAAAACAGCATGGGCAGAGCTGCAACTCTTTTGAGATGCATTGTTAAATGCATGATGATGGAATTTGGACTCTGCAACCACCTAAAAGGGAAATATCAACATCTGATGTAGATGGGACACAAACGTCATGCATTTATGGTTAGTTAGGTAAAGTTGTCTTTGGGGGAAATTGGGGCCTGTCCACAAAAGTTCCCAGCATGCATTGGGTGGAAAGTAGGGAAACATCCTGGACAGGTTGCCAGTCCATTACAGGGCTAATAGACAGACAAAGACATTCACACCTATGGGCAATTTAGAGTCACGTCACCTGATTTGTCCTGGGACTATAGGAGGAACCTCACACAACGAACCGAAAAGCTCCACACTGGACCAAGATTCAAACCCAAGACCTGGCTGTGAGGCGACAGCTCTAACCATTGAGCCACCATGCCATGAGTACATGGTAAAAAAAAGACAGACTAAAAGACAGAGAGAGAGAGTGGAAGAAAGTGAAGGAGAGAAAGAAAGTGAGACAGAGAAAGAGAGAGAGAGAGAAGAGACTGTCTCTCTTCCGGAGTTGACAGACTAGGACACCACTGAGTGTTTGCATGTTCTCTCCTTGGACTGCATGTCTTCTGCATAGTAATCAACGGCCATGAAAGGAGGGACGGAAAAGGGAAGGGAGGGAGAGAGGGGAGGGGAACACTCAACAAGCAGACTGTCGTTGCCATAGCAACAGGCAAACTACATCACAACTGTCAAAATTGAATTTCCTCTGTGTCTTTTTCTATAAGTGAAAAGAGGAAGGGGTCAGTGTCTTCGCAGAAAACAGACATTGAGATGCAACATACAAACAGCAAAGATATTCACCCGCCAGGTCCATTTCTTCCCCGCACTAAAGGCATTGAAACACAATTGTATTTCACAATATTTTCAGGCAGTGGAGATGGGCAATACTGTCTACAGCAAGGATGGCAAATAACATACTGGAGTGGGCTTTATGAAACAAAATACTCGTTTTTGGCACATCTACATTGTGATAATATGTTGCCCCTGAATCGCTGCATTAAATTAGCAGTTTTCAGCATTTAAAAATGTGGGCGTGAGGGAACAACAATTGAATCTGCTGTGTAAAAAGCTCAATAAACATGTCCCAAATATGAATTATTCCAAAAATGTACAAACTGTGTCTTTTAGTGGGTAAAGAAAGGTTTTTACAAAGCCATTGTACTGGAAATATCCAGCTAAAGTGACAACTCTACTTTTCCCTCTTTATCTCTTTTTCTCTCTCCATCACCTTTCTCTCTCTCTCTCTCTTTCCTCCTTTCCCAAGCTATCTGTGATCACAGAAAATAGGATCAGGTAAGTAGAGTACAATGTACGCTCTGCTGGTTGATTGTTCGCCAGCTAGGTACAAGGTGATGAGGAATAATGAGACTCTCTTTGACTCCCATATTTCTTTGTCCTCTCCTCCAGTGATTGCCCTCTCATGTTTTCTCATTTTCACTCTCTCTCTCTTTCTTCCTCCATTTCCTCCGATCTCACCCCTTTATCCATCTCTCTCGCTCCCTGCCTCTCTCCCTCTCGACTTGCAACCAGAAAAGCAGGAAAATCATTTCTAGTAAGATGTCTGTTTACTGCCACAGCTCTGTTAATGCAGCATCAACGTTTCGAAAATAATAAACACAGAGAACTAAACGCCTGCCATCAAAACCATCCAACTGTCAGACATCAAAGAAAAGGGGTGTGTGTGCATGTGCGTGTGCGTGTGTGTGTGTGTGTGTGTGTGTGGGTGTGTATACAGCAGATGTTCTGTGCAGCTAGAAGCCTGTCAGACAGCCAGCAGTATCCTGCAGCTGATACTCTCCCTGGACAGGCTGACTGACTGACTTGTGTGTGTGTGTGTGTGTGTGTGCGTGTGTGCATGTGTGTGTGTGTGTGTTTGTGCTTCCATGTGTGTGAACAGAGAAAGGAGCTTGCTTTGCCTCCAGCAAATCAATGTCCCCTCGAGGGAATGTGTAACCTGAGAAAGAGAGAGAGAGAGAGAGAGAGAGAGAGAGAGAGAGAGAGAGAGAGAGAGGGAGAGAGCAAGAAAGAGAGCGAGAGAGAGAAAGACACTGAGCCAGCCTTGGGCAAACACATTTTGCTCCCTTTTCCTCTCCAATCTAAGCCCCTTCACTCCCACTCCACAGATTTTAGTATCAGCAAAATGTGTCAGTCAGTGTGAAAATATTCTGTGAGGGGAACTTAAGTGAGGAAGGCGAACTACCACAGTGGGAAATTAACACCAGCCAGCAGCCACATGTTGATTAGGGTTGGGACCTGAGACCCGGGTCCATTATACAAGCGGCTTTAAATGTTTCCAGAACCGACCAGATGCAAACACCTTTGCCTCATCGATTCCTGCTATCGATTCCCAGTTTATTTCCTGCTTTTTTGTAAAAGAACGAAATGTTTTATTCACTCTCAAATTGAAAGAAAGAAAGAAGAGAAATCGAATGTGTGGCTAGACTTCAATGAAGAGCCTGGTTTGTCTTCCTTATCCAACACATTCAATCTCTTCTTTTTAATGTTCACCAAGCTTGCTATGCTGCTACGCACTTCAGCTACATGGAAACTGCTCCCCAGCTGCAGAAAAACTGAACTGAACACACACTCACAATATCACTTCACCGTCACTCACACACACACAGTGTTCAGTTGTGTGATGTGTGTACGGTTTTAGAGGCTGGAGTCATTTTGGAGTCAAGGGTATTATGAATAATACAATAATAAAACAGTATGAATTTGAATAGTTCATATTTTTGTCACTCTAGTTTGGCACTGATAACAGAATGGAATAACATTTTCATTTCAGGCTTAGATTTGTTTGGGGTGTTATAAAAGTAATATACAGTATATAAGAAAGGATCAATAGCATCATTAAGACAGAATCATTAAGGACTCAAGTCTTATTAACTCTGAACCCTAATATTGAATGTTTGTTTATCAACCACTTTGGTAAATAACCAAGCATTGTTTTGGCACTCTTTCTTTTCTATGCCTAGAAAAATAACACAAGTAGTTGGTGAATTTTACAGTTTACCAGTGGGTATAAAAGACAGGCCACCCAAGCCTAGCAGCCACAAATCTATCATCACAAAAAAGTGAATATATCAATGACAGATCCTATTGATTGTACTATTGACCTCTGATTGTCTCCTTCAATACCTTTTAAAGAGAAACTCCGAGAAGATATTACACATTGAGGAAATTCAAGACCTTCACTGGAGACCTGCATCAGGGTCACATTTCAAAAACATGTGTCTGTGACTAAGCTAGTCTGGCTCGTCTGGTGCCAGAGAGCTAAACTGTAATAGGGAATGATGCGACGTGCACAAGTTTTGGGGGGGAAAAAAGTGGAACTTTTTATAAGAATATCCAACACACTGCTTACATCCTAATCCACCATCCACTATTTTGTTGCTCTGCTGGTGGAATCTTACGGCTGCCTCTGATTGGATTGGAAGGGATGGAGCTCTCTCCTCATATTAGACCGTTTCTAGCCTGAACCGCCATGCTCCACTCCTGGCAAACTCAATCACATAGAAGAAAACTGGTTTAAGAGGGATGCCATTTTAGTCTTGACCCAGTAGACAGGGAAGAATAATGCAAATATATATATATATATATGTGTGTGTGTGTGTGTGTGTTGCTCTAAATGAAACTGCCAATAAACTGTGGTTGAAAAGAACGGGTTGAAAAGAATAACTTGTATGACTCACTGACACTCTGTCTAGACAGAGAAAGCATCTTCCTATTTAGAGAAACATTCAAAGAGTGTTCTAGCCATGATAAAAACGGCCTTCACCCCTCGCCGGAAGAAGGAAGCAAGGCCAAGACCAAGGCCTCAGTGGTGTTATAAAAGTTGACCTGCTTTGTCTCTGTGAACAGGGAAGATCATAGCCAGTCTATTCGGGGGGGGAAGGAGAAGGAAGGACAGATGTATTTATTGTTTGGGTGTAAAAGGAAATAAAATAAAATCTGCCACGCAGCAGAGAGAAAGGTAAAGTAATAATCATCTGCTTGCTTGTCAGACACGGCAGCAGACGATACCGCTAGCGATACAAGCCTTTATTACCCACCGGCTCCATAAAACCAAATAAGCCCTATCTGCTGAGCAGCTCTGTGTGTGTGTGTGTGTGTGTGCGTGCGTGCGTGCATTTCTATGCATCCGTGCAGATGTGTTGATGTGCATGCTTTTGTGTGTGCCCAGTAAGCCCTATCCTGAGAGTAGAGAAGAAACGAGAGGCCAAATCAGATATGAACCATCCTTGGCAGCAGTACTCGCACGTACAAACAGAAACTCTGAGCGTTCTGTTTCAGCCGCCGGCTACTGGGAGACAGAGGAGAGCAGAAAGACAGCTTGCATGTTTATTGCAAGAGTATTAATTTATTTATTTATTTACCCTTTGTCTTTCCGTGCTACAGAATCTCCACGGGAGGGAAAGACAAAAACATGTTACGCATTTACACGGAACAATCAAGTCAGCAATTCCTGCAATAGACAGCAACACATAGGGAGCCCTCTCTGTGCCTGTATAGCAGTTTCCTCAAGCAGTAATGGAGTGTGCGGTGTAGGAACAGAAAAAAACGACATTGTAGCTGGAATGTTGACCTGATGAAGATATATGCCCCTGTGGTTGAGTGGATAAGTGCATCAAAACAGCTCCTCGAGCCATCCATAAGCTCAGACTGTATGGGACTGAATACAGTTTTAGGCTACAACTAATGTCAGGCCATAACCCATCTCTCTCCTCTCTTTTCTGTCCATATTCACAGTTCTGCCTGCCAGTGGACAGCACATATGCTACACACTTAACTCCCTTTTTCAGCTTTTTTTTATTCATTTTCTTTGCTAGAATGAAAGATGTCAACCCTGGTCAAAACCTCCACATAATTGTGTTGATGGTATCATTGTATTTTTAAGATACTCCCTGCGGCCTTGATTTCTTCATTGAGGAAATAGTACAACATGTATATTAAAAAAAACTGTACGTGTTTACCTGTGGCTGATGTCTTTCCCCGGGATGCGATCTCCTGATGGGTCCATGGGGGAGGGGAGCAGGTTGAGACACGAGGCCAGGGACTGGCTGGAGTCTTCTCTGGACACTGTATAGACACACACACACACACACACACACACACACACACACACAGTGTCAGAACAATTCATATATGAGCCATTTTTATCAAGTTGTTCTAATCTCGACTGACAGCGAGGACCAGACCACGACATATTATAGTCATCAAAATAATACTCACTTTGACAGGTCCCCCTACATTGTATTGGAGCTATAAAATATCTCGTAATATGGAGCAGCTTGTTAAAATTCAATAGTGATGGGTTTGCCATCAGTTTTTCAAAAGCACCATTTATCTATTTTCAGTTGCACCTCTGGTTGAGCAATGTGCAAGAGTCTAGAAAAACGCGGTGATAAAGCCATGATTTACCATGTCTTCATGTCTTTATAAAGACCCCTCTATGTCTCTATGTCTCTCTCTCGCTCTCTCTCTCTGATTCCACAGGGCATGAGTCACAGTTGGAGTAGGAACACAGAGCCCTGGAGCTGAACACTGTTGGCCATAAATTGCTGTGAAACTGCCTGCTTTTTAATAAAGGCTCCAACTAGCCACCTGAGAGAGGTAAAAAATGAGGAGTGCCAATGAAAGTGTGTGTGGGCGTGTGGGATGAGTATGTGTCCAATTGTGTGTATCAGTCTCTGTATCTGCATGTGTGTGTATCTCTATGTGTGCATGTGTGTGTCCTTTTGTCTATACTTCTGTGTGTACCTGTGTCTGTTTGTATCCCCTTGAATGTGTGTGTGTGTGTGTGTGTGTGTGTGTGTGTGTGTGTGTGTGTGTGTGTGTGTGTCCCTTAATTTGAGTGTATGGGAGACTCTTACTCTCCTGTCTCTGGCACAAAGTCTTAATCACTTGACTTCATGAGAACAATTCATCAAACCTTTAATTTCATGCTACAGTCTACAAACCATTAGGTCTAAATAAAGAAACAACTAAGCATGCAAACTTGTGTGTGTTTGTGTGTGTAAGTGTGTTATCGTGTGTATTAATGATTGTGTCCTCTCTAGCTCTGTGTCAGGCTATGTCCTTGGAGATGATTTGTGTGTGTGTGTGTGTGTGTGTGTGTGTGTGTGTGTGTCATATTTACAAATAATTGTGTGCTCAGTTGCCCAGATGAACGCCAGATGAACGTCAGTTTATTAGGCCTGAAGCTCCAGTTGTAGCTATTTAAAAGTACTGTGCATTTTACTTTTGACTTTTTACCTTTGACTACAGCTGTAATATTTCTCTGAGTTTTAAATGTAGCCTGGAGATAGATGCGTCTAAATTCACTTTTATGACAACTGACTCAGATCTCTTAGAATAGAGTCAAAGTTACACACACTCAGATACACACACACACAATAAGAGTCAAATTGAGGCTAAATGTACCCTGTCACTCTCCTTAAAGTCAAACATGTACTCCCTGTATCTAAGGAACTTAAAACATGGAAATGGAAAGTGACTGCATGTTAAAAGGTTTTTAAAAAGTTTAGCCAGTGACGATGCATTCACAACCTATTCACTGTCACAGTGACTTTTGTACAAAAAAGTGATCCAAATAAAAATAGAAACAAACTTTAAATGGCAGAAATGACAGTATAATGTGCATTTTTCATTCATTCCTGTGTCACCCAGACCAAAGCACCTACTGCAGGTGTTGTTTGATGTGTATTCGCATGGGACCAACATCTATAACTCACCAGGGTTTTTGAGATCACCAGCACCACCATGCAACCAATCGCTTAGAATTCTGCAATTGTTCCCAATCACAACAATAGTTCCACAAAAAACGGTCAAATCAGAAGAGCACTTGCGATTTTGACCAATCATCCAAATGGTCCAACCACAGAATGCATCAACAAATTGAAGTGCTTCTCAGAAAATGTACGTGTGGTTCTGATAGCTGCCTATTGTACTCATTCACCATAATAATTTCCTCCCACGAAAGTAGGTTCAAATGTTTGGCACCCCAGGCCACAACGTGGCAGAACTCAAGCAATAATGCTCCCTTGACAGTCACTTTTCAACTGTGAAGAGAGAGAGAGGCGAGGAGGGAGGTAAAGAGAGGGAGGAGGGACAGAGGGGGAAGAAAGAGAGTAACAATGAGGAAACACTTGAATTGAAGGAGAGAAGGGGAGGAGAGAGAGAGAGGGGGGGTCAAGGCAAGAGGTTGTATGTACACAATTTCTTGATGTGAAGTAGTGATATGACCTCTCAATTTCTTTTTCATTGACATGCAATTCCAAACACTTCCTGCAATTATACTGCAAGACTTTGTGATTCTTCCTGCCATTGGAAATCAATTTTTTTTCCCGACTGACCTCCCTGTGTCAAATACCAGATATCAACAAAACATTGATTTCACAGTTTCCGTAACATGTATTTGCCACTGGCTGTTAATGGATTGGACAATGGAAAAAGGATGATCTCAGTAGACGCTGTGGCAGCTGGATGCAGGAGAGAATGAAGGTGGTGGGCTGGCTCTCCCTGCATCCAGCACTGGCGGCAGCCAATGAAGGGTTTTTAAATGTCGAGGAGGAAGGAGTGGAGAGAACTGGACCAGCAACAGGCGCGCCGACCTGAGAAGCAGGTGGAAAGCTGTTCTGCTAGCTTTGGGGCCAGAAGCTGACCTGGTGTTGGAGGCGAAGGCCTGGAGAGCTAGCGGGAGGCACGCCGACCAAAGGACTGAGCTGAAAGGACTTGGTCATTTTATGTTGCTTTATGTAATAAAACGGCATGCCGGCCAGTGAACTCTCCAAACCGTAGTTGTGTTTCTGTCTGTCGCAGGCCCGGGAGCAGCAAGCCTGCTACAGACGCTTTTGGGGAAATCCATTCAAAAGGTCTAAAAAGTACAGGCCGTGTATTTGACCCATTTGGTTGATGTGTTGAGTTCTGCATTTGACCTATACTGTACAGGTTATTGAGTGATCTAAACTACAGCAATAATAAAGTAATTATTTTCACAGTGCCCTACCACAACATTATATTTGGTCGCCTTGTCACATTTATTTAACCTCATCCTGTCTTGGTCTTCCTCAAAAATGTTTTTGTTGGAAGGAGAAACAGAGTGAATGCTTCCCTTCTGTTTGCTGCTGGCGCTCTGGCTGAAACCAGTGTAGACACTGATGCAGGACTCACACGGCCAGTGTAGACCCTAACACAAGGTCTACACTGGCCGCGCCGTGTAAGCAGCACTAAGCACTACACGTCCTCCGTCAGGGTCTACACTGGTGCCACTTCAGCAGCGTTTCTGCTGTGCGTTTACCACCTAAACAGAACTTGAAAATAATGGGTAAGTTTGCATGTTTCGCTTTTTCCTGTAGAATTTTTAGTTTGAATAGGTTATAAACACACATAGAATACTGAATTCATGCATTTGAAAGCCTATCGTTTTGATATTGGACTACAACAGGCTGTTTTTCGCGACTATCGAATTTGTGCACTTGATGGGGTAGTGCCAGCAGCAAACAGAAGGAAAGCACTCGCTCTCTTTCGCCTTCTCCGTCCAATCAGAGCACAGCAGAAACATTTTTGAGATTGACACTGACGAGGGGGGCAATCAGAAAACAGACTTTCCCTCAGGGGAATCAATAAAGTATCACATTACACTGTGAGAAAGTGAGCTGGTGTATCTTCTATTTCTCCACACACCCTGCTGTATACTTCATCTACGCATCTGTCATGAAGGCTCATGTGTGCACGAGACGCAGTGAGGAAGTTACCATGCCGATGTCGCTGATCGTCTGAGAGGTCCAGGTCTAACATCAGATCATCTTCATCCAGCTCGGAGGAACCCAGGTTGTTCAGCACATCCTGAGGAGAAAAAAACATTTTACCACTTAAAATGTGTTTTTTGCTATGATATTACTATAACTAATTTTCATCAAACTCAAATGAATCCAGGTTGCCTATAGCACATCCTGAAAGAGATCTGGAAATCAGGAAAGCATTGAACTATATAAATATGAGCAACGATAATGGATGTTATTTTTATTAGGACATGGGTCTCTTAAACGTTTTCTGCCTGGCCTGGTCTTAATGAGAAATGTAGTCCCTCACCATGGCATCCAAGATCATGAATACATGTTGCTACTCTTGTTATGTGGGGATCATTAGGGTTCAGTTTGGGAAAAGCAATGAATTTGCCAAATGAGGCTGTATTTTTATGAAACATCTGTCGGCATTCCCTGTGCCTCACAAGCAAAAAAAAAAAAAGCAACTGAACAAACCAGAGAAACTTCTTTGCAAATCTATTTACTCTCTATGAATCAGCATTACATCTTGTTACGTAGCCTAGTGGGTTTTTTAAATATACAAAGCAATTGTTCACTACCTAAACTTGATTTGGTCGGCTATTGTATCCAGTTCAATCCAACAAAATATGTCCTGTCTTCATATTACCAATCTCCAGCATGTTATTCCCTCTACCTCGCAGGGAACAGGGTAGGCTTTGACAACATGACATCGCTAATAAACCTTTGAGATGCTCTCTCAAGAAAAAACGACTTTTACTGTCACACACAACCCATCTTTAACTTCCAAGACTAAGTACTGCTACTGCTGCAGTTTCTCATTTGATTGTATCATTCAAAAGGATATAACAGAAAACAAAAATTCCCGAGCAAAATACTATTCTGGTAAAAGTCCATTCAAAATTCTGCTAGGCAATCATACTAAGGTATTTGAAATTAAAGTAAAAACTACATATTCAACATGATGTCCTCAGTGGTAGGAACCTTTTAACCTTCAAATGTATTCTCAGTGGATTAAGCTGAAGTGGTCATTGATGCAAGTGGCTCTTCCTGTTAAAGACGGCTGGCTTAAAGTCAAAAATTATATTGTTTTTATGAACATAATGTTTTTATGGAGCTCGTATTTTTATGGAGAACCTTTCTCCTTAAAAGGTAGATCATTGTCATTCAATTAAAAGCAGGGCAGTGCTTGGTGAAATGGAAATATTCATGTACAAGTACCTCAACACTGTAATTAAGTTCGGTGCTTGAGTAAGTACCACGCTATGACCCACTCCAGTCTTGAGTTTCCTCTATTAGCTACAGGACATTTTCTACAAGTTGCAACCAGCCAAGCATCTAATAGATAGATTCTAAGGGCTTTCAAAATATCCCATGTCGTCCCACCATGTTATATGTAGGAGTTTTTTTTCTCTCTGTGATCCCTGGATTATCTATTGCAGTTAAGCTAAAAGCTAGTGGCTAGAGGCAGAGTGTGATTATATCCATCCAGAGTAATGGCAACATCTTGTACAGTAAGCCTGTTTTAATCTCCAGGTTCTCACTAGTCAACCACAGTAGAGTGAAGGCATGCTTAGGTTATACATTGGTATAGACCTACAGTGTATAGGTCCAGGGGGAGTCTACCAGGTTAAGACTAGGTCACAGCAGTGTCAAATGGTTAAAAAGAAAAAGAAAAAAACGCTAGCGGGACACGAGATAGTAGAGTTGTTAAGTCCGCCACCTCTGGAGCCACATGTATCCTCTGCTGGCCTGGGATCAAATCCTGCAAGATGTTGTCTCTCCTGTGTCTCTCCTACTTTACCTACCTCTCAGCTTTCCAACTGTCTAAATATATTTTTAATGCTAAATGGTGAGTGGGCTGCCCAATCTTCTTTAAAAAAAAAAATAGATTGAGAAATGTCAAAAAACAGGTACAAAAATAGGTGTGTGGTGGGATGGCATTTTCTGTCATAAAAGACCTTTACATTTGAGTAAAAAAAACAACCCCAGAGATTGTAGTAATGATGTTTTCTTGCTAAAGTTGCAATAATAATTTAAGAAAGTCCACTCCCAGCTTGAGTGGTCCAGCTTGAGTGGTCCTGAGTCATCCCCAAAGTATCCCCACTCACTACACTCCTGCATCTGTATTAATATTACTTTTTAAAAGCTTTGAAACTTTGAAATTAAGGATCATAGCTTAGATTTGCCTAAGCTCGGATCTATCAACTGAGCTATAGCCACAGGACCGTAGTGAGTCATACCTTGCCATTTAGACCCAGCACCATATCTTCACTTTTAATCTTTTGTTGACATGTGGGTATTATTTAACTCTGATTTATAAGCCACTGCCTGGTGAACACTGATTTACTAAATACTTCCATGTTCTTAGTATTACTGAGAGATTAGAAGGATGCTGTAAAATGACCCTGCTTTTGGTTTTTAGGAATTTCAAAAGGCAATACTGCCACCTGATGGTAGCCAAGGGGAAATCAACTGCCCAATTCAGGTTATGTTTGAAGAAAATGTGGCTTACACTGAAACGCTCCTTTATATATATATATATATATATTGTAAAAGCAGAGAATGTAACTGAGAAGAGGTAAGCTGTGGCCGTATTGGCGTATTGTGGCCAAAATTGTGGCGTATTGCCATCCTAGAGCAATGAAATCAAAATCAAATCCTTGCAGCAATTTACCAGGTGCAAAGAAGCAAAATGTATCCGAGCCTCACATGAGACCACCTGGTAGGAATTGCTTATCCATAAACCATTCTCGTTTTAGTTGAACATTTTCACTTGTGAGCACAAACACAAATCCATGGGAGGTCAGTAGCAGTCAACTGACAACACCGGGTACCCTGGGAACCTGCTGTCACCACCAGCAAGACTTTTCTTACCTCTCAATATTGATATCTGCAACAGGCAAGACTACTCGACTCTGGACACAATGGAATGGCCTTACCAGGGTAAAACAGTATTTGTAAATAAATCTTATTTGTTTTAGCCTGAATACCGTTTGGGTGGGATACGGCACATAGGACAAACTAAAGAGTATCGCAAAGTGTAGACAAAACATCACATTTGAAAGTCATTTTGGTATTGTTTTATGGGACTGATAACTCGTGTGATACTATCTGAATTGTCCTGATGCAGTAAAACCCACATGGTAGTCCAACATGGTTAAAATAAATACTAAGAATTATTTACTAGAAATATCATTTTGACCTGGGTCTGGACATGACATGACAAAACTTTCAAAATAAAACTAAGCTAGTGGGGTTACTACAAGTTTTCAGAGCAGTTAATATTGGTGCTTGACCTTACCTGAACTGAAATGAAAATGATTTACCAAACTGAAATATTTCCTTAAACCCGCAAAGAACGTTTCGCTGACAGTGTCATATCTGGATGTAGATAGATCACAGAATCCAATAAGCAGCTCTGTTCAGCTCCCATCGCTGTTGCTTACACATAAACAGCCTCACAGACTGACTCTGTATTGATCTCCACACATTTTAGTACTAAGAGCCTCAAGGCTTTGTGTCATGTCTGACTATTCAACCATACCCCTCATCTGGATCTGTGTGCATGTGTGAGAGAGAGAGAGAAATAAAGAATATCCCCAAACAGCTAAATCAATGTTCTCCAAAGCAATACATGAAGCCATGGCGCTCTGTGTATGATGTAATATTTGTATATGTTTTCATGGGTTCCCCAAACATCAGAAAAAGCTAGAACACATTTCATTGTAACGCAATTGAACATAAGACCTCATTTTAGGCATTAAAGCTAATAGCTTAAAGGTATTAGAAAAGAAATGAAGACCCATACCGTGTGATACGACCGCATACTGAGACTTCATTTGAAGCTAAATTACCCATTTTAATGTGCCCCTCTAGCCACAGAAATGTGTTAATACGATTTTACAACCCAGAGATGTCACCTTTTTACCTCGGATATGTGATTTGAGTGAGTAGAATCCTTGAGTTAATAGAGATAATATCAGATCCGGGTCTCGTTAAAAGATGGCTCCATCTCTTAACTGCCAGCCAGAGTGACATCCAAAATAGGGATAAGAGGAAGCAGGGGACTCTTTCCCTCCATTAAAAGCCATTGAGTTCTGTGCACACTCTATGGAAATGGCATATACAGTCTTGAAAATTACATTTATCCAGTGCTTTAGGGTGGTAAATGCATTAAGATCAAGGCAGAGAGATTTGGCTTTGCAGAAGAGCTAGGTATTATGGCCTCAAGCGATGGAAAGTATATGGACTTACAATCGACTTTCATTCAGAGCCAACTGCTATTACAATATGCTTAAGGGGAAAAAAGGATTGAAAGCCCCGTCAAATCTGAAATCATTCTATTGCTTGAAAGCAACAAAACTGATTTTCCAAAAGGATTGAATGAGGAGTTGATGGTGAATTGTTTCTTGTAGACAGTTTGTACGGTTTATGTTGGTGAAGCTCTTGTGGAATTTGTAATCTTATATATTATAATGCTAATATTTTGGTGATTTATTGCAATATTGTTGATTATTGTATTAAATAAATATTTATATCTGACATTGTAAGTGCAGTTTCTAACTATTATTCTATTGATGGCCCGAGGATGTTTATAAATATGGGTAATTCCCTAAAGGGAGTGGAAATGCTGATGAAGGCCAAGGGCTGAAATGTGTTTGTTTCTTTTTCTGCTGCTGTGCATTAAATAAGCATTTAAAAATATTTAGTGAATGCAGACATTTATTAGATACTGCTCAATAAAGAAGTTACCACCCCATGACAATGTTCAGGTATTGAGTGTCTCTGATCTGAATATGGCTCCTGAAAACAACGCACCATGGCAACTGTGCCCTGGTAAAAAGACAACAAAATCTGCGGTGTGTGAGTTGCTTGGTAATCACAAATTACCTCTAAGATCCATCTATTGAGTGCATGCTTGCAGGCTGACAGGCTGGTAAGGGTAGCTGCCTTACAGTCAAAGTATTGCTGATTCAATCCCGAGTACAAGCAGCTGCTCCATACTGCCAAAGGTATATATCCCCCAGGTGTTTCTGCACCAACCTCCTTCGGGGTCAGGTATTGAAAAGAAGTTAGTCTAAATTAGCTAATGCTAACACTGAAACAAAAATACAATGGGCAGTGTCCTGTAAAGCAGTATGTCGTTGTGGTGGTATGTGACCCCACAGTAAATTATGTTTGTGACAAGTGGAAATAGGAGATGCTGCTCCCACTATCACTATATTCTTTTGACTACATTCACCATTTCATTAGTTCAATAATCCACACTATTTCAGATTTTTTAATATCATAAACGTCATTTGAATCCATTTTCTGAGCACAGAATGATATAACTCTTTATTGTGCTGTTTATTTTACAGTTTTTTATGGCTAATTTTTGCCAAGGGTGCCAATAATTCTAGAGGGCTCAGTATCCGTTATGAGATAAATGAGAGCGAACATCCTTTTCTTCATCAAGCGCTTCTCTCAATGCTCTGCTGCCCGGCCAGTTGGCATCAGGAAATCTCGCCTCAGAGAACGACGATGATTTCATGTATGATAATTACAACCTGCCTTTTAAGATATCTTTGGGCAAAGAGAGCACTCATAGCCCATACGAGTACTTGCTAACATCCACATTGTTTTCCCTTTTTAATACTCATCTCACTATCTGGTCATGGTAATCATTGAGAATCCTGATAGGAAAAGACAGTGTATCCTTATCTACTGTATGATTAATACAGGTGTCAATCATACTTGTTTTTGTTTTAGAACAGACTGTCTGTTCTGTAGCAAGTGAGCTACCAAGCACCTGTTGATATGCTAGCATAGAAGACCCAGTCAAAATGAGGTACATTGTACAATGTAGTTGAACAATGTAGTAGAACCACACCACCACACCTTTTACTGGTTAAACCACTAACAAAAGTGTACATTCACACTTCTCCAGTTCTTCTCCTGTCTGTCAGATAAGAGGAAGAATTTCTTAGAAAATGGCAAACATCCTTTTTCTTGTAAACTGGAATTGAATGTAATCACTGTCAGCCCGCCTGGTCACAGCCGTCGTAGAGAATCTTCTGAAAAAGGAGTACCGAATCTGCTGGTGAGATACATAACCCACAGCTTCCCAAGGCTACATGAAAATTACAATAACAATTGGAATGAGATTACCAAACAACTCAAGCAAAAACAAATTCCCTTTGCCTACGGTGTACCTCTGTCAATTCAACAGACTAGTCACGTTCATCAGTGCAAACCAAATCTTCATTTGCTGTATGATAATTCCACTGAGTCTGTGCTTTAATTAGACAATGACAATCAAACAGAATTCATCAAGCGTGCTGTTTAGTATGCACCACCTACATGCACACACACATTCGCTTTCACTTGTTTTTATTTAGACCTAATGGTTTACAAATAATACATTCCAAACATACAAAAAGACACATCATGGATGCATGTTGTAAACATACACACACACTACAAACACTCAAGTACCTCAATCGAGATTTTCTCATTAGCTGGAAGTGTCTTCTGCTATCTGACAAACTTCCAGGAGACAAAAAGAGCAGGAGAAGTGGCGGAGGATAATTTAATGCGCCCTCCCACACTCCTGTCTTCTCTCCACAACTTAGCCCCTGAAGGGCCCTTCATAGGCCCAGTGAGGGAAACAGAGAGATTACTCCATGCTTGGTAAAGTGTAAATGTCAAGAAGCCAATGCAGTCTGTGAAGTACATAGCAATGTATGTACGCCTGCCTTTTTGAATCTCCTACGCTCCCTGGTAAAGTAAATGGGAACTACTTTCAGAGCCAATAAACTAACTTTCATTCCACAGAGCTTCACTCCTTGAGGGTGCTGTAGGAAAGCCAATCACAACAGAATGGAAGGAAACTAGCGGGGTGTTTGGTAGGCAGCCCAGGCCAACAAATAGGATAATAATGGTGAAACATTAATCTACATTTTCATAATCCTATAGATGACTGAAGAAGTTTTGCAAAGTACTTTATCCATTTAAACTCACACTGAACTTAATTTAAAAGTAGGTTCCAAAGCCCAGTAACTCATATTTTGAGGCACAAAAGTCTCTCAATCTAGTATAAACTAATGGCTGACTATTTTACTTCCATCAGATTATCAAGGCTACATTTCAGACTGTCTCTCCATTCGGTTTGTGTCGGCACAGATGGAGCACAGATGCACTTAATCACAGGTGCAATGAATTATGCTCATTGAAGTACACTAACATGCTTTCGGCGCTTGGCAGCATTAACCTTTATTGTTTGAAAACTAAATGTGAAAGACTTGCCAGCTTCATGCATTACGGCACCCGAAAAAGAAAAACAAAAATTTACTTGGCGAGCTGTTCATTTCTCTGGGCGGGCCGCCCAAATATTAACATTGTATGGGAAACTTTTGTACCTCTATCTGAGTAATACATTGACAATATTGGTGGTTGACCATATGTCATCCCCTATAGATACAAGGGTGCTAAAACGCTATTTAAATTACATCCAAATGACAATCCTTTTTTTTTTTTTTTATTAGAGCTTGTGCACTTGAACTTGTGTCTTGTAATACTTTAATCGGAGGTTATGGCAGGGACATCGACTTTTCTACACCTTGTCTTTTGTTTCTTGCCTCGTATCGAAGGTTCTCAATCTTCTCTGTTGTTTTCTAAAGTATAGAGTGTCAGGAGTTCTAGTAAGCTGCCCAGGTTTTGGTGTTGATAGTCCTCTCTAGGTCAGCTTCATCATGGAGAACAGGCATTGCTGATGGAAGCACTCCAGCATCCTGAGCAGGGTTGGGAATGAAGACCATTCCCATTTAGGAAGCAGTTTCAATGTTTCCAGAACAAACCAAATAAAAACATGTTTGTCTTATCGATTCCCATGATCAATTTGATCAATCATGATCTTTTTTTGAATAGGAACGAAATGCGCAAAATTCACTATTTACTTGTCTCGCTCTTCATTCTCCCCTCGCCTGCCGTGTGTGAGAGTGACTGCGAGGCGTAGTGACCTTGGGGGAAGCAGAGTGTGTTCAGTTCTTCACTGCACATGAGCATTTTCTTTGTAACTGAAGTGCGCAGCAGCATAGCAAGCATTAGAAGATTGAAAAGAAGACCGAAGGCGTGGCTGGCCTTTGATTAAAAAGTGTTGTTCATCCTCTTTGTCACTACGCTGTTACACACTTCAGCTGCAAGGGATCTGGCATGCCATGGAGAACTGAGCAGAACACACTCCTCCCCAAGAACACACACCTCGCAGCCTCACTGTCACTCGCACTCGATGTCAGTTGTGTGGTCTGCGTCATATTAGAATCAAGGGTATTTATGACTAACACAATAATAACATAGTAGGTTATGAACAGTTAATATTTGTATTCATTCATTCATCTGGGATTGGTAGCAGGAATTCAATTCAGTTACTGCAAAGGTAATACATATAAAAAAGGAACCGATAAGGGAATCGTTAAAGCTACAATATGCACCTTTTCATCTTGAGACAGGAAGTCAAGTTCACGTCCCAGGACTTGTCACTCATCTTGATGAGCTGTCTACTTTGAAACGGCATCCAGCCTGAGGCTAACAGGCATCTGTAAAGCCCATTATAGGTGTTCAAGAAACACACAATGAGCATAGCGATTTTAAAAAAGGGGGGGAAAAATGCAGTGTGTTTTCTGCCGCATGTTTAGCTTTGCTGTTCTATATTCTGTATGCCTCAAATTACCAGAGACGAAATTATCAGTGCACCGTGCAGGAGGCATTTGTGGCTGGAATTATTACTTGGGTAGAAGGGAAAAACCACTCACATGGCCGACCTGGACAGGATTAAAATGACTGAACAGCGCTGTAATAAATTACATTACCTGACCTCCCCTAGAGAAGCTAATCCCATCCAAATGGGGCTATAGAGACATGAGCCCTCTCTGGACAGCATTAGTATTACCAGGGGAGGTCTGGTGAATTTTATCCAGTCTAGAACAAACATGTCAGTCATTTTCTCTGGCTACCATGTAAAGATTACTTACTGCATTTTGAGTTAACTCAGATTTAAAGGTATGCCACTGTTTTGAGTTAACCCTGACATCCTGGGGCAATCTTAATCCCATCCATATTGTCTGGTGTTTCACGCCAATGCCAATTTGCTCACCTCACTATCAGCATCCCTGTGGGGAAATTAGGTTGCTGCAGCACCAAAGGTAATAGGCTCCACAAGGGAAAAAGGATAGAATATAGGCACACAAATAGAACCAGGAAATAAGCAATGAAAGGAAGACTGCATCGGTGTTATAATGATATGGAGCCACTTGAAGAGAGTTCTGCCTGTTTGCTGTAGTGTGGGTGACATTATGAGGCACATTCGCATGGGTGGGTCCCTGGATTACCACAGTTCACCAGTAAAATACGTGTAGATGACGGTAAATTGAAATTACCGACGTGCATGGGCAAAGTCAAATTTCTGACCTCACCTGGTAATACTAGCGCCACCCAGAGGGCTTTACATATAAATAAGGCACACAAACAAAAAGACTTGAGTATAGAAGTATACTGACACACACACACACACACACACACACACACACACACACACACACACACACACACACACACACACACACACACACACACACACACACACACACACACACACACACACACACACACACACACACACACACACACACACACACACACAGGTGTAGAGTGCAGAAGCTGTTGGTTAAGCCATTAATCCACATATTCTAGGGCAGCGATGTTATCCCACTGTGAGGCTGTACTGTAACAGAGGAGAGGAGGCGGCACGGACTAAGCTATTTAGTCTCTGTGTCTGTGTGTCTGTGTCTGTGCATGCCTCTGTGTGTTTGTAAAACCTACCTCTTGTTTATTGGCTCTTGTTTATTTGATACACTTATTTGTCTTAGCTCTTGTTTATTTGGTTCACTTATTTGTCTTAGCTCTTGTTTATTTGATTCTCTTATTTGTCTCATTTGTTTAAGATAAAGTAGGTTGCTAACTTATTGCACTCTTAACTTAACACTAGTTATGCTCTTAGTTGCTTGTTTAGGAAGGAAATGCACTTACGATTTCTGGTGACTAGTAGTTTTCTTGCCTACCTATGTTGAATGCACTCATTGTAAGTCGCTTTGGATAAAAGCGTCTGCTAAATGACTGTAATGTAATGTAATGTACCTACCTTCCCTGCTGTGCAGCATGGCACCAGCACCACCTACTGCACCAAGCCTATAAGCTAATTGTGCATTCCCTCAATGCCTTAATTTGAATGTAAACTATATTATATAGTTATTATTATATTATACACACTGCACTGTCAGTTTCACACACACATACACACACACACATACACACACACACACACACACACACACACACACACACACACACACACACACACACACACACACACACACACACACACACACACACACACACACACACACACACACAATTTATCACTGCTAAACATGATATCTTTATGAGAGGAGGTTTGATGAGTGATACAACCGTAAAATAAAGCGGAGTTACGGCTTTAATTTCAGAGGCTAAGGATGAATATAAACTTAATGTTATCTAGGACCTCTGTGCTAACTGACACTATGAAGGATGATAGTTTGGATAAACACACAAAAACATTCTCCTGAGACAGACGGGCAGAGGAATTGATCCAAAGGGGTGCTTGTTCACTCAAAATGTATTTATTTAATCATTAAATAATAAAACATACGGACACATACACAAACTTCTTACCAGACTTGTAAGTTCAGCCACACACGCACACACAGATTTCAGACCTACCAGACTTCCCAGTTTGGATGATGAGGAGTTGTTCCTGTGTTTGAGCAGACCGCAGCCCTCGCTGCCCGGGGCATCTCTGTGGTTTCCATGGATACGAGGACCACCCGCCCCTTCAGATGAGGAGCGCAGACGCCTTTCCATCCGCATCACCTCATGGTAGGGGCTGACACTGCTACACAGAGAGGCTGGAGGAGAGAGAAAGGGGGAGAGAGAGACAGTCAGACAGACAAAGAAAGACAGAAAAAAAGACAAATTATGCTGTAACTGGGAATCAACAAGCATCTTTTTTCTGCATCTCTCTTATTAGTGTTAATTCAATTTCCATTTCCAGTCAGTAGCGATCACCCCTATGTCCTACATTGGCAGGTTTAGGTATATTTTTGCGTGAAACTTGCTCAAAGAGGAGTGCTTGGCTCTAAAAACACATGTATTTAAGTGATTTTAATCCTGGCAGGCTGTTTAGAAAATAACAATCTGTTAAATAGCAATTGCAGGTGCTTGGTGACTATTTCTCATCTTCCCTGCATGAAGCCCTTCAGCAAGGTGCTAATTATGTTCAATTGGAAAGCAGCAGGGGCAGTAAAAAAGTGAAAAGAAAAAAAAAAACAGTAGCATCATGCCACCCATTTTCTTTCGGTCTCTGTAGCCATCTCTGTCAGGATCGCTCTCTCTTTCACGCACACACATCACAGAAATCACAGCTCTTGTGAACTCACACTGCAATAAAACAAAGAAATATGAACAAGGACATTTGCAGTTTTGGTTCTTATCCTCTAGTAACAGAACAATGTAGAAAGCCTACAACTTCGATTGAACTCGTGTCTCATTATGTCTCCAGCAACTAGGGAGGAAAATATCATCAGTCTCGTCATGAAGAGGGACAAAAACTACTGTGGCCCATACTTTAGGACATCCTCCTTTATTGTTTTGCTATTAGATGGTAAGCTAATAAAAAAAAAAAAAACAGTATTCTTCTGTTGTTGTAGGTTCAACAGCTCAAGCTCACCTTGTTACCCCTGTAGTTTGTCTGCTACCGTGCAACCTAGCGTGCAAGCTAGCGGTTCAGCAACTGTAAATCGATACTCAACCACTTTAATGCAAGCTTGGAAATGTTCCAAGCTAAGTGTGTCTGTAACAACAACTTAAGTGTGTGTGCAACAACAGCTTATAGGCCACTAATAAAGTCCTTAGCGGTTCTTGGCACATAAAATACCACCAAGCACACAATGCACAACAACAGAGCAACACTTGATTGCACTCTAGTTCAGTTCCATCAAGTCACAGGTCCTTCAAAGTCACTCGTATAAAAAGAGAAAGAAAACAACATATTCAACTGTGTATTCCTCCCATAACTCAAAACTCTTTCAATAGTAGGATTACTGCTTTATTACTGTAATGAGTATAGGGTTTTACATCTATGGCTAAAATGATAATCCCAATCATGTTGTTAGATATTATTATCATCATTGTTAGTCTTTATTTGAAGAACAAAATGATTTCACTGTACTTTTGGCATATCTTTTGCACATATATCTTATCAGCACCTTGGCTTTTCTTCATGAGTTTGACCAGCATTAAACACAACCAGACAAGCCTCACTGATACATACAGAGGACAGGATGACAAATGATGTTTACACCTGTCAGAAGGACAGGCAGCTTTTCAGGAAAATGGACTGAACTTGTTTTTCAAAATCTGTTGCAGTGTTTGGTGAAGGTTTGGCAGGTTAACTGGGGTGAAAGATTCGCAGGAAAACATAGCCACGGGCTAAAGATTCATTTTTCACTTTTTGTTACCTGAGACGGCTAGTCTAATAAAATCTGTTGTGCAATGTGTTACAGCGACGACAGAGGAAGTGAACATGCCAGTAACAAATCATCTGTGTTTTATGGCTAGATCTGGAGTATGGCAACGACTGTTTACCTGTCACCCTGATTGTCTGAGCTATTGCTTGGAGCACTGGCATTATGTGACAGCTACACAAGTTAGTTCAAATATTTGGAAGCTGTAAATGTGTTTGTTTTTTTATTATTTGTATTGTTTGGAAACCGGCTCAAATTTCATCTGTATTTTGTATCACGTGGTTTTCAATCATCAAGTCCTATATCACTAGCATTACCTATCAAGATGAAAAAGTGGCAGTTTTTTAATCTCATGATTCATGTTTGTATAACTTAATCTCTGCTGCTTTTGACATCGTCAAACACATCTACGTCTAATTTAGGTCGAGGTGAGAAAGCAAGAATGAGAATATATTATACCAACAGGCTACCCTCATATCTTCACTGAACAGTAAACAGTCAATATTGTTGCTACCTTTGAGCCAACCTACCCCTATTTGGTCAGTGGGCTCTCCACACCAATAATGATACTCTGATTAGTAAAGGTCCTGCTCTTACTGTAGAATGGTGCCCAATGAGAGACAGTGTGTGTATAGTTGTGGGCGGTATCATGGTAGAAATGATAGAAATCTGTGCTATGGTTCTTAGATTTGTCCATACCGTTTCTACTGGATGAGCAGGAGGTAAATCATCTTGGGTCATTGTTTTGTTTTGGTTTGGTTTTTGCCATGTGGACGTATTGACGTTCTACAGACTTAATGTCAAGTAGTTTGTCATTAGTCACAAAAATTGGTAAAAACACGTGCTGCTTTACGAGTAGCACCCATGTGTGTTTGTTTATCTAAGTAGAGACATGAAGCTTGAGGGAAGTGGAAGTGGAAGAGAAACGAGCACACTTCCTAATTTCTGCCAACAGAACAAAGATGAAGAAGAGATTGTCTAAAAAAGGGATATAAGTTATAAAAACAAGAACAATACAAACAATACAATGTAGGATAGCCAAGTGAGGCAGGCAGTGACCGACAGCATTCCTTCCTAGGGGGACTATGAAACCGAGTCCACAGGTGCATGCTGGGGTGGAGGTGGGGTGTGAGATTCATGTTGATCGGCTTGATCAGTTGTGTGTCTTTGTATGCATGTGTATACTGTATGTGTGAGTGTGCATGCCAGCATGCTTACCTGCATGTGGCTTCCTCAGGTGAGAGGACCTGGGTTCATGGCGACCACAGCAGCTCCCTCTTCCTCCTTCCTGAATGGAGAGTGAGGTCCTCGCCCTCCTGTCCGACTGCTCTGGGTTAGAGTGACACCCATCGCTGCGCACGACACACGCCTCGCTCTCGCTAGTCGTCTCTGTCTGGTAACCCACCATCCTCTCCTCCACCAACCCCTTCCTCTCCTCTGACACCTCTTCCCTGACTTCCGTCCTTTCCTCTTCCCTCTCCTTCTTCTCTTCCGGTGATTGTTGCTGTGGGGGTAGGCAGGGTACAGCTGTCTCGGGCTCTGAGAGGGAAACGGCGGTTTCATAGTCTGTGTTGTTGGCTGTGCTGGTGTCAGGAACTAAGGGTTTGTCAGCGCTGGACTGGGCTGGAGTGAAGAACACCTTGGAAGAGGATATTTCATGGAATGAGTCTAAAAACAGGAAATGCTTCACAGGCATTTCAGAATGTTCATTCAAATGAAAGTAAAACTGTGAACTGTGTGAAGAAGGGAGAGGGGTTCCCAATAAGGCCAAATATTAGAAATATAAAGTGAGGAGAACCCACTTAGATGCAGGCAACACATTTTGAGAGGAAATGCTTTTCCTCAGGCAGCAAAGCGTGCATGTATTGTATTGCCATATTTTCCTATGTACACATTTATCTTTCTTTGCAACTCTTGGCTTGAATAAATAGTTTTCTTTCTGCATTACAAGTTGTTCCCCTCCGCTATATTCAAATAAAAGAAATTCATGTTTCTTTGTTTACAGAACACAAAGACTCGTTATTCGGATAAAAAAAATATAACATGCATTTCAAAATGTTATATTAAAAATGTATGATTATAATACAACACATACTGTAGGCCTATGAGTATAAGGAACAGTACTTGCAGTACTTGCTTATTCTTGTTTATTCTTGTTTATTGTTGTGCACCGAACACCAAGTCAAATTCCTTGTATGTGAAAACATATATTTGGCAATAAAACTGTTTCTGATTCTGATTCAAAATGCATCTACAATAGAGGTATTATATTTCTATACAAAATCCTAACACATTTGTAAGAACTGAAGAATAAGAACACAAAACGAGCACACTACCTGGGAGGTAGAGACAGCCACGCTGAAGCTCTCTGGTGCAGGTGGAGGGGTAGAGGGAGCTGGGTCAGTAGCCTGCCCAAGGACAGAGGCAGGTCCTGGGGCTAAACCCGATCCAGGGCTGGGAGTTGGCAGGGCATCCACCTCAGATACTGAATCCTCTGTGATGGGGATGAACTCCGAAGGGGTTATGGCTGTGGTTCGGTCCTCAGATATCACTGGGGACTGGAGTGAGCTCTCACCCCCAAGCAGCTCCCCTGGCCACGACCCTGGGCTGAGCCCCCCTGCACCTGGAGTGATGGTGGTGGAGGTTGGGGGTTCCAAATTCACTTCTGGAGGTCTGTGGTGGTCAGAGGTCCGGGAGAAGCGGTGGTGAGCCGAGAAGGATTTGGGCAACAGCTGCTTCTTCTTCTGTGATGACCGTTTGTTGTTATTACTGCTGCTGCTGTAGTCATCAAGGAAACCGGAGTCGTCACCCTCATTGGCCCCTGAGCCGCTGATGCAGTTGATGAACACATTTCGATTGGCCGAGGAGGAGGAAGAGGGAGCTTTCTCAAAATCCTCAGTCTGAGAGCGCGTGATTTTCTTTTGCCTGTGACTGCCAAACCCAAAGGAGTGGCGCATCTTGGAGCGTCCACCGCCATCGCTGTGCCCTGTCGACGACGACGTTGTTACAGTCTGCTGGTTATTCCCATTGGTGTCCGTGCCCTGCGTCAGCGGAGGCGTGAGGTTCAGCTTAATAGGCTGGACGCGTGGCTCACTGTTTCGTTTAGCACTGAAGCTGAGCGACGGAGTGCGGAATAGGCTCCGGCGTTTCCCAGTGCTGCCGGAGCTTGAGTTGGTGCTGGAGGGAGAGGAGGTGTGGACGCCATTTCCCACACCGCCTGAAGACGGAGAGGAGGGGAGGGAGTCCTGCCTCTTGCTGCTGCTACGACGGAAGATGGGCAGGCGGGAGACGAGTGTGGAACGGCGTGGACCTGATTCACCCATTTAGGAGCTGAGGCAGAAAAAAAGAACATATCAATCATTAAAAACAAATGACATGTGATGAGACACTTATTAAATGTGACTGACAAGTTATCACATGCCCTGTGTAATTGTGTGTAACAGGTTAGGAATCTCAATCTATTACAGTAATTAAAACAATGCTAAACAATTACAGTAATTAAAAAAAGTGTTTCTGCATAGCAGAACCTACCCAGCCTACTGAAAATGCCTAGCAGAGATCAACAGAACGAAAGCAAAAATGTAGTTAGACACGTACATAAGGGCTGATGCCACAGAGGTAAGACGTTTGAGATCAGTCTAAATCTGATGTAGAGAATATCTGTACTTGTGATGACTGTAGGTATGAGACCTAGAGGCTTAACATGCCGTTAATGTGCCACATTCCACTGCAGTTCACATTCATCTGACAGCTGAAACTAGAAGAGGTAGAACTGTCCCAGAGAGAGAGCGAGACAGAGAGAGAAAGTCGCTTAATATCTTATTCATTGTGCGAGCAGACCAAAGTTCAGTCAAGGGAGACATTCATTACGGTGAAGACTAAAGACTAAAGTTGTCCATTATTTTGTGCAATAAGTTAGTCTTACAATGACTTTGTTACCTTTGATATCATTAAAGCAGTTACATTCTGTGCACTACTGAAGTGTTTTGCATCCACTCTTTGTGTAAGAAGCTATTCTTAGAATAACACCCATTATTACAGTGGCTTACTAGTCTGCGTGACCTCCTTGAAAGTCAATTTGAGTAAGTGCTAAGCAAACAGTGTTGCAGCTCCAATTCAAGCTGTCACACTGTATAGTGCAATATATCTAGAAGTCCATAAAGTTCATAAATAATACCAGTGATAGAGGAAGCCAATAACCCCTGTCACGCTGTTCTTTGGTCTGTCACTAACAAACTGCTGACCAGCAGCCATCTCACATACTTTGACACATCTGAAACCTCCTATTGTGATAAACTATTAGCCTAGCTGTTAACTATTAACCAATTGTTAACACCTCAACTGCTGGCCAGGTCACAGTACAGTTGAACCTGCTGCATTAAGACGAGGTAAACCAATTCCAATTACATTACAGTCAGTCTACCAACTGAGCTGTCTGGGCCGGACACAATTCATCACACAGAGATTAAAACAGACTAAGAACACCTTTATTCTTTACTTCACAAGACCAATGAGCAGCAACAGAGGAGCACACAGTAGTAACGTGGAGGCTGAAGCAGCCAGCTACTACTGGATGTTCCAGTAGTTTTGCAACTTTCTAGCAACTGTCTGGTTTCACAAGCTGCCAAAATCATAGTACATACTTAACTTAGCAAAGCACTTAATGTTAACATGTAACTGTTTGCTACTTCTAGGTACTAGCCACATAACATTAGTGATTGTGAAAATCAGATGTGTTAACAACAAGACTAGTTAGCAGACCAAATGCTGCTATTTTCAGCTAGCTAACTAACAAGCTGACATGATCCGAACACCATATGATGGTAAGACGCCCAAGTTGTAAGATCATAAATCCAATCAGTTGTTCTCAGCTGCTGTTGCCAAGAGCTGTGGACCTCCAACATGGCTTCCAGAGGGTGTGTTACTTCACATGAAAGCTCTCTATAGACCCATTTCTTGCTTGTAAACACTGGGCTGCATGCTCAGGGTCTCTGCCTGAGACGCTGGAACTACATTTCACTTTGTTCTGTGATTGTTGTTCCAACGTCAGTATAATGTGCAATCAGTTATGTTCCTGAGGCTTACTATCTCAGATTTTCAGCAAGCCAGCAAAAAGCTGACAATTCATAATTTCCTCAAAATCAAGAAATGTATAAACAGTATCCATATTAACTCATCAAATACTCATTGGTCTAAAAAATAAATTAAATTAAATTAATTGTTTTATTGTTATGGTATAATATGGCACCCCAAAGCATTCACTGAGAAGGTGAATAATACATGGACACATGAAAAAGAACACAAGTTGATTGTCAGAAAAAACAATTAGGCTACATCAGTGAAGGAGATTTTGGAATTCAAAGGATGCATGGCATGAAAGTAAGCCTGTTAGACGAGGCCTACATGTTAGGCTGAATAGTCCTTTAGTATCTCATTATTTATTTGAATCCTGTTAAAGGAACAATCTAATGATGGCTCCGCCCCTGCTGGTCATATTCAGACACACAAAACTGATAATGTATATATGATTTATGATCATGTTAAAATGGCAAGGAAGATGTAATATTGGGAAACATAGGTTAAATAGGTCTAAAAGTAAAATGACAAACTACAAATGACAAACTAAGACAGTGAGCATTAGGAACATAAATGAACATGCTTTGGGTATTGAATCAGTTGATTGTGAAACATTTTAAGGATGATAGTGATAGTGATGGCTAGTATGAAGAATTCATAGGAAGAATTAAGACCATTCTATTATTTTCTGTTCACTTCCATGCTCCCGATGACCATGCCAAATAAATTATATTTCTAGTGTCCATTAGATTGTCTAGAGGTCTTTTATTCCTGCAGTGCTGTGTGGTTTGTGATGACTTATCAACTCACCCTGCAGTTTGAGCCTACACTAGTTATATAATAACAACTTGCAGACACCGGTTACTGTATGGGTCCACCGTCACATCTCTGTGCAATTTTACATTCCTAAGCAATTCTCCACCAGTCTGAGAACAAAAGAATGAAAGGGTGCATGGGTGTTTCCTATAAGACAGGTCCTACACATGATACTTTTTACAACAATAAGCTTATATTACACACATGGACTCACACCATATTATTATATTAGTCTACACTGTACTGCTGCTCTTAGTACAGACTTACTACTGACACCAATGGAATGCCGAACCTATGCATCATCTTATTTGTACAAGCTTTCACACTTTCTGCTGTTTCACTGTTGAAGGCATCCTTAAATAGATGTAGAAGAGTATCTCTGCCCAAGACCCTCTAAGCCTAAATATCTCCTTTAAGTAACGTCCCATGTGTGACTGAGGCCTAGGTGTAATCTGCTTGTGCTGATATCAGATCCTTTCAGTTAAATGGATTCAATGCACTGGGCTATAGGTTATGGATAGTTCTATCATAAACCAATCATGCATGTATAGTCAACCTTTCATGCAGTGGGCACTGCCCCCAACACATCCAACCTATGATCGTGGTGGATCCACAGTGCACTTAGTGTGATAAATGTAAATAGTGGGCTCCCTCTACTCGGAGCGACCATGAAACTAATAATATTAACAGCAAAGCTTCCATACAAGCCGAGGCATGTGGTCAAAACAAAACTGTCTACAGGAGTACACCGTTTCAACCAGGGACCAAAATGAGAAATTTAGTCTCTCACCTTCAGACCAGGCTGATAAAAAAAAACTTATCACATGAGAACCCAGCAGAGGCCCATCATTTGTTCTGGGACCAGTCTAAAATCCTCAGCTAATTACACATCCCATAATATGAATCTCACATTGTCATGGCATGGGACACTGCAATGCTAAAAAAAAAACAGTATTAGGTCTATAGATACAGCCTTGTAAAGGTTAATAGTAAGATAATTTGATATACTTAGGCTGCTATGTGCCAGAAGCACTTAAGTTAGCATTTAAAACAATGTGGACTTGCCTTACCAGCGAAAGCATTAATCACATCTAGATGAACAAAAAATAACAATAAGAAATACTAGCAACATTACAGCAATATAATTGTACAGTGGATCAGTGAGATAACTCTGGGATGGAAAATCACTAAGTCTGTAAATTCAGACTTAGGATCAGACTAAGATCGCAATATTTCAGTCTATACATACTGAAGCAGTCTTCTGTTAGGGGCACAGGTAGTAGCATCAATATCTAGGTCCTAAAATCATTGTACACATGATACTAAGTAGTATCAAACGGATGTACGTTTTTGAGGATAGGGTCTTTTAAGGGAAAAAATGATGTTTTACTGAAAATATTATTGATTTCATTCCTAATGGTGGTGACTGATATAATGGTACCTTATGATGACCACTGACTGGGGGTTATAGTTTACCCATCGTTATATTTACCCCTACAATCACTGGTAGTATCAAATGATGATGATAGGCTTATCATTGTAATGACTGGGCCCTACTGTACTACTGTAGGTTCGTTACAGTGCTACTAGTAGTCACACCATTGTAGCAACAACTGTCCAATAGGCCTAATGCAGCTTTTTATTCGCTCCACGGGTGGGCTAGCTAGCGGTTAGATTATAACGCGTTATAGTTTGCATCGCGACATCATCAGATGTGACTGCATGTAGTCAAGCCGGTGACAGACCAGCTGTCAAACCGAAACGTCAACAACGCTTAACAAGCCTGCGGACCTTAAATCCAGCCTCGCAGTCCAGTGCAGTGATACTGAACCGTGGAGAGATTTAGAGACTAACAACCCGCTTACAGAATGGCCACTACAACAAAATGCCAGTAAAATGTGTTTCCGTCTTTTTCTTTCGCTGCAAAGGTCACCGGTGTTCAGAAGAAATAGCATGCGCCGGCGACAGTTCATCTGTGCTGGCTAGCAGCGAAGCGCACAAGCCTACCTTCAACAGAATCCCCGTGTCTTTAACAAGGCCGCTCCGTGCAGAAACAGCTCAATATCTTCGCTTTTTGACCATACAGATTCTTGTAACCTCATATGAGGATATGTGGAATTTACAAGGGTGTTAAAATCGTACAGCAATAGCACCTTGTGTTGCACTGACGCCCATATTACACCTCAGTGACGTGGAATCTCTTTTCCTCCTTCGTCTCTTCCGTGTTGCACAACAAATAGGCCGCGAGCGTGCACAGCGTGACGTCTCTCCTCTCCTCCCTCCCATCCTTCGACAGTTAAGCATCCTTAAGCAGGTGGATGGACGGCCAATCCCTCCTTTAACGTTTCTAGCTAACACCATTGGAAAATATTGCTGAGTCGGCATGCCAGAAGATGTGGCCATGCTGCAGTGCGTGGCACTCTACTAATCAAAAGTGGGTGCACTTATGTATCTGGAATTGAATCAGCCTGCATTTTAACACCTCCTAAAATATAAGCATTTACATTAAAAGACACGGGGATACATTAGGTGCAATCAATTTCCTTGCACAGCAATATGGTAAAACCTAAAATTCAGTTGAATTGCCTATTTTTTCAGCTCACCTACTTTACTTTGGGCCATGCTTGCACTGCAGGATACCTCATAAAAGGGCTGTTTTAAATTCAACCCCTCATTCAAAACGTAATTTAGCATTTTAGTCTTGCCTCTAGTTCTAATCAAAGAAAAAAAATCAAAGATAGAGAAATTATATCAAATTCCGGGAAAGTGCTATTGATTAAAGGAATTACCTCTCTTAGGGTTTGGCTACTTTTGTATATATTATCCTCTTCAGTGTGGGTTTCATGCCAACAAGTCTATTATGCAGTATGCTATGCAGCCAAAATGCATTATTTAGAATATAGGCCCAAAATACTATATTACAAAACAGATAAAGTGAAAAATTCTGACCTGCAACATGAAGTCTGATTGATTGGACCACCTAGAAAATGGCTTGGAACAAGTATATGATGCAAAACATATGTAACGATTGATATTGATTCATAAAAGAGACCACAGCTGGATTTTAAAAACACACTAGTTTTATTTAATAAAATGCCCACAGCAAACTAAAAAGCATAGCATTTCCAGGAATCAAGACAGAGAACTGACAAAGTTTCATCTTTACATCCATTGAAAGCATTCTACACACTTACAGAAAGCCACCAACTACACACATCCAAATCCTCTGGAGAAAACAACTGCACTGTCTCTAGTTTAGAGAATTTACAGTTTTACTGAGAAACAAAAGTTTCATATTTACAGTCAAGTTGTGTTTTCAATTCACTTTCTACCAAGGAAAAGCCAATTTAAAACTACAATGTAAACTATAAACTATTAACAGTGCAAATTGCTTTAATAAGCCTACACCTGTTTCAACTGTTCTCTTCTCTGTTCCATAGTCTACCTAATATTGCACACACAAATTTATCATACTCGCCTGCAGAGCCAAACCACTTGCTGACATGCTACAGATTTTTTTTAAAGTGCTAGCTTGAAATTAGATTGGGAGCCAGCCTGCAGAATATTTGGTTTTAAATTCATTACTGAAAAGCAGGCGCATTATTCATTTTCCTAAAGAGTTGCGATGCTAAGATTACAAGACTTGTACTCTACTTCTATACCTAGAGATAATGCTGCTGTGACCCAAGTGACAAACCAACCAAGAAAAGGTACCCAACTTAAAAAATAAGACATTCAATTGTTTGTTCTGTAAATTACAGGAATACATTCTGTGATGGAAATACACCCCTGAACCTGCCCTGCCAATTCGTAAGTGCATAGACTTGTTTTAAAGGTGTTTAAACAGTCCATTGATAAATACAAGTATCAAGGTTCAGGTCTGTGAACTAGGAGGAACAGAGTGAAAATAAATGACACAGCGGCGCAACTAATTAGTAAATATGCACACAGAATGTAAAAAAAAAAATCCATATTTCAGTTTATGATTGGAGACATTTTCTGTTTAGCTAAACTTAAAAGCATGATTTTATTAAAACAAATTCCAAGAAAACAAACTCCAAATTAAGTCAGAATCAAATACATGGTAATTTCTATGATATCTTAACATTGAAATAAATTGACTAATCAAACAAACACCACAAACAGAAGGGGGGAAAGGATATCAGTACCATTTTAAAAACACTCAATTGACAAAGACAGTTGAACAGGGTGACATCTACTTGCTTAGTTACAATAAATTTCCCACCAATAATGACACAAACCTCTCTCCGATTTACTTTGAGCCTCGAGGTTTAACAAACTCCACAGCAAATACAAACTAATAACATGAAACATTTTGAAGCGGTTTTATTTCACTGAAAATAATAAACTCTGGATTCATATGTACATGGAAGTTAAAATCAAACATATTGAAAATTCAGCTTATTATCTGACATAAGAAAAGGCTGAAATATTGAACTGAGCATTACTAACAAAGCTGCAAAACAAAACAAACTTGTTTCTGAGAGGAAAAGGTACAGTAGTTAAGGTTTTCCAGGGCTGATAGAGGTAGGTAGCATTTGGGCCCAATCAGGGCCAGAAACCTGAGAAAACACACACACACCAAATACCCTAACCCTCCAGAAATAAAAATATACACGAATGTACAAACAAACCCATGTGCAGGCACACATACACTCCTATACAAAAACCCAAGGGGGTTACCCATCCAACAGTTTATCTAGTGTGCTCTCTTAGAGTTAAACATCTGAGCTGATTTAACCAAAGCCAATCAACTCCTTACATAATGTCTGTCTCTGACAGCCAAACTCACCATGAGATATGTTAAATCTGTCTGCACTGCAAGTAAAGTCTTAATAGTAATGGTACTAAACTGTGTGTTCTGTGATAGCACTTTTGTTGTGAGAACCTGAACCTCCTTTTTAAACTGTATTTTTTGTATGTTTGTGGCTAGTAAGGCCACAGACCTGTGTGTTCTGCTTAAGTCAGTACCAGAACAAACTAGCTTTGGCTATTAGTGACACGGTGTTACGGTGCCTGGCTAGTTTTGTGAGGTTGAAAAAGACATTCATGTGAGAGTGCAAACAGTGAGCGGCCATTGAGTCTGAGTAACTATTTCATGATTCATACTAGTGAGGGTGAAAGGTTTCGTCAGTGTGACTAGGTTACAGTGAGACATCAATGTGGTAATTGAGTCTAGAACATTTAAAGTGTAGAGCTAACTAGGTAGTGATTAGAAAGTTATGATTGTAAAGTTTAACATGTGCGAGGGGTCATTTATAATTATGTGCAAAAACAGCTAAACACATTTGTGACCAGGAGTCCCAACATTAAACCTACAGTGGCAAACTAGTATTTTCTGTGATATATTCAAGAGTAAATATGATATGTGAATACCATGAACTAAATGTCATAAGGGAACATTTCAGAATCTGATCAAACCAGGCCTATAGGACAAATCCATGTACACTATTATGCTTGTGCATTGACACATAACATCTGCTTGCTAGAGCAAACCAAGTGACCCATTTCCCAAAAAAGGCACCATGGCACGAGCTTCAAAGTAGCTACAAGGCTCTCTCGGTCCACTAAGATTGCAACTGGACCTATGCTGCTACGTAGAGACAAAGTTAAATAACAAAAACAACAAGAGAAACAACCAAAGTGCCGAATATCACCCAAAAATGTGAATTAAATCCAATTACTCACAAAATAATTATCTATAAACATTAACCTGGCAAAAGAGAGTATTAAGTGTAAGCTAGAAGGCGTTTCAGATTGTGTTAAGAGTAAAAAGAGACTTAAGATGACTGCAGTCCAGCTTTGCAGCCAACTCCACCACATTAACAGTTGATCATAGCTGGCAAATAAATCTGGTGAAGTACAGTTAAGAGATAGAGACTTTGGTATGTAGAGAAGACCTTTCACATCTATACCAATCTCTTGATATCTTTGTATGTGGATCAAAAACCCACATCTAACATTTAGTGTCATGCGCTTGTTAATGTGTGGATCATACATTACACATGCCAGCAGGCTCTAAATAGGTCCGTCTCTAGTAGAGACCCCCTTTTCACATTTAGGACCAATTGCTCTTGGATTGTACTCTGTCACTCTGTTAGTGAAACCCATCTCACGTTTAAGACCTGGTTCTCACCAGAACAGTCCTAGATTATACATACGTATAAATACAGGGAAAACCCAAACATACAAGCGTCCTAACACATCAACACTCCCCATCCCTCCCTAGAAGGTCAGTCTCTTGGCGGTGATGAACTCTTCCAGGTGGACCTTACCGCTGCCCATGAGGCCAAAAGCTGGATACATTGTTCCAGAACAATCCACCTGCCTCTCATAAAGGCACCTCATGGTGTCGGCGTCGTAAAAATACACCCGGCCCGCGTCGTAATCTAGACATACACCCACGCGCTGTGGCATGGGTAGCACACGGTTGCCAGGGTCAGTGGAGGAAGCGTTTGCCGTGGAAACAGAAGAGGAAGAGGCAGCCTTGGGGATGAAGAGTTTGCCCATGCCCAGGGTGAGGAGGGTGAAGGGCTGGGAGAGCTCATAGCAGGTATCCTCACTGCCGCTGTCATGGCCGCTATCGTGGTCATACCTGGGGAAAAATGTGAGGGAAGGAGGGTTAAAAAGCAAAGTAAAGGGATAGGGAGTGATGACTTGGTAACAATGAGTTTAGACGAGGGAGTGTCAGAGTTTAAACTAAATTTTATCATTTCAAAGCAACAGTGGCTTATGAATTAAGCAAGCAGTTTTACTTTTTTGCCTCCCGAGTGAAGTATTACTTCAACTCTTACAAATACAAAATCACCAAAAACAAATTAAAAAAAAATAATATATATATATATATATATCTTCATATTATTGAAAACTCTGAAACCAATCAGTCAACAAAAATGAATAATACTGTATGTATATGTATAATGTTGTGCAACAATATGTTCAGATATATCGCCAGGAGTTTTCAAAGCACATCTCCTTTAGAAGGAAAAACACTGTCGAATCACTGGCTGAATGCTGCCTGGTATTTGTCACCTGTCATGCTTTACATTATGTAATTACCATAGA
The DNA here is from genome assembly GCA_034670405.1 of Hoplostethus atlanticus. NCBI lineage: Eukaryota > Metazoa > Chordata > Actinopteri > Trachichthyiformes > Trachichthyidae > Hoplostethus > Hoplostethus atlanticus. The sequence continues at coordinate 10,752,483 of JAXDDX010000002.1, read as the reverse complement.
ATAAACAATTATTTCCACAAATAATGTGTTCCTTTACATGCTTTTTCATGAGCTGATCCAGTGAGAAAGACGGGCTTTGTCAGTGAGTAAGCGGTTTACAAGTTAATACTGGCTCTCTTACATAACAGGATTAAGTATGACTCAACCACACTTATCCCTGAAGCAAGAGCGTGTGTGTCTGTGGGTGTGTGTTGGTGTCAGGTGTGTGAATAGACATATCAGATTAATTTACTCTTCACTCAGCCAGGCAGGTAAATTAAGGACACACCTAAAATGATGGCCTTGTATTATGTTGATAGACATGTTTGCCTGCCACTTACCTAGGGCTGCTGGTATCTCTGGGGTTGTGGAACCATTCAAGCAGCTTGGAGTCTGAGGCCACTCCGACTTTGACCAAGTAGGAGTGAGGTTCAACGCTGAAGGCCCAGTAGTGCCTGCAAAAAAGTAGTCAACTTTTAGCACTTTGACTGCAGGGTTGGCAATCTCAACAACCCCCAGCCCATGGTTAGTCATTGCCTGACCATGCTAGTGTATAAAAATTGCCTCAACATGCCAGATTTATCTTCCAACCTCCCTGTGAAGGGCAAACAAAAAAGATAATTTCTCCACTGGGATCAATGAAGTATCACATTATTTTGAATGGAACCTAAGGGAGCTGATGACCATTTAATAGTCCTACCAGCTAGTACTCAAAAATCAAGTTATACCCCTGCTTGGTCTTGAGGATGACAGAATTATACACGAATAAAGTCAAATGAACAAGGTGCCATCAAGCTTCAGCAACTATATGAATGTTGCCTTTGGATGCAATAGAACTGGCATCAAAATTTTCTGGCATCAAAATTGAGCTAGATTTAAGTCCTCATGACTGATGTGTGTTTACCTCCCATTTTTCTTTTGTTTAGAGAAAATCCAGAGACATTGAAGCTCTGACACAACAGCTGTTTTCTGTGTAGCTGTTCAAATGTCATACTATCGCTGGACACAGTGCACAAGTTCCCTGTGCAGGTTCCGGGTATTGTCGGGTTAGTAGCCTACCTTCCCTGAGAGATGCCGGCGTCACCAATGATGTAGTCTAGTCCAATGTAGCTGCCCGTCTGCACACGCTCAGCAGCAAGAAGGAAGGCCATGCCTGCCACACTCTCCACACTGTCGCGCCGCTTGCTTAGCACCAGGCGCTCTGTACTGAAGCCACACTTGTCACTGAAGAGGAACCCAAAGGCTGTACGTGTGGAGAAAGATGGATTGAGAAAGGAGGAGAAAGGGAGAGATGAGGAGGATTGAAAGGTGGATGAGACGAGGGAAGACAGGGGGATGGAGAAGAGGAGAGTTGAACAAAGAGAGAGATTTTGTCAGTGGACACAAACAAAACATGGAAGAAACAGGTTCACTTCCACTTCTGGATGTTTGGAAATGTGTAAGTTACAAAGACGGACACATGAGGGCGATGTAACACCATCTGAAAAAGCTACATAAAAGAGCAACTTGCAGTCAGCAGCATGTGGAATGAGCTTTAATACAGAACAATGCTGCAATCCATTACATCATGCCTCGCTTATTTCTCATGTGGATCAAGCAATTATAGGCCTCATCTGGATGTGATTAAATGCACTCTATAAATAGTTTATGGACCAAAGGTCATCATTTGCATGACATAAGATACATGTGGGCTGACATCATTATGCCTGTTCACTCAACCATGCCATGCAGTCTGAGGTTTATATAGGGGAAGACCAATTCATTGCATGTGTCTAAGGACGTTCTCATGACAACTAGGGCATGACAATGATGAAGGCTGCACCAGCCTGACAACAATGCTACAGTACTCAACCTATTTCATGTAGCATAATTAGTTATACTGGAGCTGTGATGTTTGCATTGTAATATGACTTGATATGGTATCAGACAATAGTACGGTGGCCCTAAGGTGCACAACACAACAACATTAACGAAGCAAACAAAAGCTGACAACATAATAACATTAATCCACAACACAACAGCATTAATCCACAATACAACAGCATTAATCCACAACGCAATAGCATTAATCCACAACAGCATTAATCCACAGCGCAACAGCATGAACAGAAACAAACATTTGCCAAAACTCAGCATTTCAAGTTATTCACAATGGAAGTGCTCCGGACCACTAGGGGCAGTGCAACATGGAATTGGTTGTGAACCCGTTCTCGCTCATTCACAACCTACCTGAAAAACGTATCTTCATAGTGAGTAGATACACAGAAGCTTGAGGTCCCCGCTCGTACCTGCTTCCAGAGAGTTTTTCTACCGTTTGTGTTCGGCCAGTTGAAACCAAACTAATTCCATGTGGCACTGCCCCTAGTGGTCCGGAGCACTTATGTTGTGCATGACTTGAAATGCAGCGTTTTGGCAAATGTTTGTTTCTGTTAATGCTGTTGCGCTGTGGGTTAATGTTGTTGTGGATTAATGCTGTTGTGCTGTGGGTTAATGTTGTTGTGTCGTGGGTTAATGCTGTTGTGTTGTCCTGTAATGTCGCAGTGTTGTACAAGTTTGATTGTTTTTTCAAATACAGCATTTTCAGAAATGTTTCGTTTCTGTTAAGGCTGTTGTGTTGTGGATTAATGTTATTATGTTGTCAGCTTTTGTTTGCTTCGCTAATGTTGTTGTGTTGTGCACCTTAGGGCCACCGTAGACAATGCCAGTGAATTACATTTGAATTAACAAGGAATTTAGCAGTTGCTAGGAGGTATGTTTACAAGTAGTGAAATCGGATGAAAGACAAAGGAAACAGCACAATTAAATTGGTCCCAAAGCGGTTATATTTTAAATTTTACACCCAGTGAGGTAGTAGGCCAGGATCTTTATAGAATGGCAATTTGTTGGCAATATTGTAATACTGTCTCTTCAGTGACTGTGCCAGGGTCGAAAAATAATTTGGGTCTTGACAACAAAATAATCAAATTTCCTCGACAACAATGGTTTGGGTAACCATGGGCTCAGCACAAGGAATTTCATTTTGGACAAATCAGACTGGCCCTGGAAAATGTTGGTCCCACCCCCTGTATGATTATCTTCAACAAGTCAAGATTCTTAGACCCAGGATAAGTGCTTATGTGGTGTGTTGTTGTGATGTCCTAATCACTTACAACCGAGTCTGGTTGAAGAGTGCATTGACGTGTGCTGTGTGTGTGTGTGTGTGTGTGTGCGTCTCCTGTTTTGCCCTGGCCCAAAATTCCACCTCATTACTGACGAGCAGTCAGTATCCATCCATCCGCTCTCTCTTACACGAACCACAGAGCAGAGGAATGTGGAAGCTCCAATCACAACACAAATGACAAGCCCTGCGCAGGGCACAAACCAAAGCATAACCACAGCAGATCAGGGTATGGCATGTCATGTACAATAGACAGATTCTGATGCATTTTCCTGGGAACTGCTTTTGTTTTGAGAGAAATGCACGAAGGAAAGGTGCATTCTGGGAAAATTCTGGATTCTGGGAAGTGCATCAGAACTGCACTGAATGGACAAACTGCTCTTTCTATTAAAATAGGCTGATCAGGTGAAAGCTGTGATTCCCAATTGATTTTACCTGTTAAATCCACTTCACTGATGAAGAAGAGGTGGAGGTGAAGGTCAGGAGGAGAGGTTAAAGAGAGTTTTTAGGAATGGGGTGTCAACAGTAGGAAAGTGGCCCTGTTTTGCAAATTCAAAGGCTCAGACTCTAGACTTTGAATTGAATATAATAGAATTAGGACACAAATTAAATACAAGCATGCACAGTCTGGATGGTCCAGAGCCAGGGAAATGTGATGATTCATAATCAGGCTGTAGAAGAATCAAAGTGATATTGTCCCTCACTGGGAGGATGAGATTTAAAATGAAGCTCAACAGATGGTTGGTGATTATAATAGTTAATCACAAGTGCTTTAAAATGGAAGCCACCTCTAGTCCGTCTGGCAAGCTTAAAAAGTCAATGACAGATGCAGACCAAACTGCAAACCAAGCTGTCACAATACACAAGTAACAACCCCAACCCCCCATACACCCAAAAACTGTTAGTTTGTGCTGTGTGAAACACAAAAGTTGTTACCATGGTGATAAACTGAAAAGCCATTGGAGGTGTTGCTTCATTAGCTGTATCATGTATACTAGAGCGTAATATTTTAAAAACCGTGTGGCATCTGTCACATGGTAATCTTCCTAAAATTCGGCACAGTGCTAAATACTCAGACATGCCCTGAGAAGTAAAGGGGATAGAGGAGCTTAGCCTTGGCCAAATGAGGCCTAATAACATGGACTGATTCTCTAATAGTTAGGAGAATAATTACCATCAACAATATTGATACAACATCAGAATTGATTTCAGCCAGAGGAGAGATGAAGCATGGCAATACTGAGTTCACCACTTGCCTGCATCCATTTTTCATTCATTAAATTTGAACTAAAGAAGGTAATGAGGATTATCAAATGTTTTCATCTTTTCCATTTCTCATCCTATCTATAACTACGCAACAACTTCCTACTTCCTCCTATTTCGTTCTCTAATAGTGCCCACCTACAGCCTAGAGGGACACACAGCCATCATGGGAAGCTAGAACTGGCATATGACACATGCAAGGATTTTCAGTGATCTTTGTACTTTCATACCCATTTCTTTGCTCCCATATATCCCCTTACTGCACCATTCAGGTTTTATCCCTCTAGCCTACCCAGTAACCCCCTTTGTTGCACTCATGCTCACCAGGGGCAGGTGGTGTATGGAACGTGACCTCAGGGCTGTAGGGGCTGTACATTGAGTTCCTGCAGCTTCGGACCCTGAAGGCGTACAGGCTGTTGGGCTCCAGGTCACAGACTACAGAACTGGGACCATACACCCTGTCGGTGGCCCTCCAGACCCCACTGTCCTCACCATCCTCCTGGGTCGGAGACTGGCTAGGGCCCCCTAGTCTGGACAGAAAGAAGAGAAATCCATAGTCAGTTTATTCTGATTGTTCACATACACAGCTTGTCTGTGGCTCTACAGTCTCCCACTCTCTCTGTGTGCATGCTTGTATGAACCAATTAGTACTACTGAAGGATAACTACTAACTAAGTGATATTCAATCACCATTATTTCAGTGTATGTGTGTGTGCACCCACCTGCGGTACTCAAGGACTTGATGATCTGTGGGTAGGTGGTCATCAGACAGCCTCCAGCAGATTGTGGCTTCATTGTAGACTCTGCTACGGGACAGGTCAATCAGAGGAGGGTCTGGGACTGAAAAGAAAGAAAAGAAAGGAAAGAAAATCATCATCATCATCATTATCACTATAGGCAGAGATGGCTAATTAATAAAGACAGACATGAGTGTATTTATTTGGTGTCAGAACAACTAAGGTCTGATATGAGAAGTAAAAACCAGCGGAACCCATTGGGCCTTGATCATGCCAAACAGCCCTAACACAAAAAAGGTTCTCAGCCCAATATCTTGGGTTGTGTCTAGATGTGTCTGGATCACCCACTCGGGACAATGGACAAGACTGTCTTGCATAATGGACTCTCCTAAGAGGTTCCCACATAAGACTCACTGCCAGGAAATGCACTTTGTAAAGCTCCCCACCCCCATCCCTCTCCTTCCCCCTTTCACTTCCACTTTTTCTCCTTTCTTGCTTGCTTTATCCTACCCACTTCTTACCCCTCTCCATTACTGACCCACTCTCCATCCCACTCTCCCTTCCTCAGGTCCTGGAATCCTCCCTCCTCTCCATGGCTGTAAGGATTTCCTTCAAAGCATCAACCTGTCTGGCCCTTGGCGTCAGATCCATATGCATACTGCCAGCCCTCTTTTCATCCCCACTCTCATTTCCTTCTGTTGCATCTTTTCTGTCATGCTTCCTCTTCCCTCATCCTCAATTCTCAGTCTTCTCTTCTCCCTCAATCTCATACTTTCCCTTCAGAGATAGAGAATCACATTACCACAACCATGTAGAGGTCCTTGTCCTTCTACAAGATCTAGGCACACTTGGCTAATTTCTCACACTCGTTCCTCTGAAATTTAATTGTCTCTCCTGTAATATTTCAATCTTTCTCTCCCTTTTGACAATGTTGATCCCACCGTCTCTAGTTCACTCCCCTTTCTCTTTTCTCTCGCTCTGTGTTCCCAATCCCTCTCCTAAGCCCTTTTCCCTACAGACAGATTCCCCTTGCCGACCAGTGTCACCACTAACCCTGACCTTTCTGAGCCTCAGCATTCATTTTGCTAATCCTCCTTCTCCAAATACTTCTCTTCCTCGCAGGGATAGCCCTCGTTCATGTCATTTTGTCTCCCATAGAATTAAATACAATACAGTAAAATGTGCAGATATCTTGTGCAGAGAATATAATTAGGAATAAGCGACTAGGAAATGTAGGATTAAAAAAAGATGTCTCCTTGTCCCTTACCCTCTTTCTTGAGACAGAGATTCCCATCAACAGCCATAACCCTCCTGAGTCAAGTCATTCTTACAGTCTGCCTTCCCTAGTTCCCTTCTCTATCCCCTTTTCCCTTCCTTTGCTTTCCTTTCCTTGGCCCTGTTCCTCCCCTCTTAACCACTCTCCTCTACCTAGAACAAGAATTACACATTACATTACACATTATCCCTATGCCTTGCTTCAGGTCAGACGAGTTGACAATCAAGCAATCTGCCTACTCAAGTATGCATTTTGATTGCACTTTACGTGACTGTAAAGCGCAGCTGGCTGTTCTTTATGACAAATCAACTGGCTGTCATGCTACCTAGTGTGGTAACCAATGTGGATGGTGACTTTTCTTGCTTTCTCCAGTTTCGTTTTTATGTGTGTCCAATCAAACACACATAAAAGACAAACACGTTTTAGACGGTGCCTTGTGTAAAAGCCATTACACCATACCATTATTTTTTATATTACAGGGTTCTCTGGTGGTCTGGTAGCCCTGGATGGTGCAGAGGGGAGCAGGAGGCAAGGACCAAACAGGGCAACCAGCCAGCCAACACAGCAGGCAGCAGTCCCAAGAGTTCAGCTATTCTGAGATAAATGGCCTATTGATCCCATACAGGCAGACAGAAAGCAGCAAGGCCAAGCTCTAGCTAGCTCTTGCATCTGTGCTCCTTCAACTGTGCCCTTTACAAATGCGAGAGGACTGGGTTGTCTACTAGATTTCTCCCATGTCATTTCCCCTATAGTTCCACTACACTTTCTCCTGTTCTATAATATCTGGGCATCTATTGATGGCAGAAGAGAGGAACACACTGTTTTCAGCCTGACACACTCCTTCCAAACCTTCTCAGACACATGAGAGGAAATTTCAATTTGAAATGGACAGCAAGGGCATTTTTACTAGACAACACAGTCTTTTACAGCCTCTTGAGAAGCAGAAACATGGGGTCAAAACGCACAGTGGGGCCAAACTGGGGTGGGCATGGCAGAACACAAATACACCCTTATCTAAGAGAGGAAGAGAGTCCTTCAACAGTTCTGACTGTTCTGTTCAGTTCTGCCTCCGAAAGCCTCCGGTGGGGAATTCATCTTATTCCTGCTGCTTTGTCCATTTCAAAAAAGGCACAATGTTATAATAATCACAATGTCATCTGATCCAAAAGACCAGTCACCAAACCTACGGGTTTCTTGCTGTAAAACCCAACTGTAACTTTTATTATTTGTCTTACTGGAGGAGTATGGACATGCAAATGAAACAGGTTTTCTTCTCCATCTGTAAATAACTGCAATGCCTGAACACAGTACACATCAAATGTCCAGTGAGTTGTGTGAGCAAGTCTATGAAAGAGCCACTGACTTGACTTGATTGGTCCAATAACAAGTAGTCCAAGCCATTTTAGTCCTAGTCCAACAGTCCAAAAGTCCAAAAGTCTAGACACAGCCAACTGTAGCTGTTGAGATAAAGCTCACATCGCTGCCAAATGTCATTAACTCTAAATGACTGCAACAGGATTGCTCTGTTGTTAACGGAGTAGCCCACAGCCAGTAACCATGTCACTCATAACCTTATTTGTCAGCAACGGTTATCAGTTGAGGGAGGTTGGCTCTAAGCCAATGAGATTTCAGCTGTGCAAAGAGGTGAGGAGATATCCATTACCACCATAAACTCAAATCTCTTTTTGAATGCAGAGGTCTGGAATAAAGCGCCGCTGCTTTTGTCTTGACACTGGTTGGTCTGTGCTTTGCAATTTAGAAAAATCCCACAGAATGGTTCATCACACTTTCCATTCATGACAGCCCTGACCTCAATCCTCTGGCAAACACCAGTCAACTGTCACTGGCTAACGATCACTGAAAGACTGTCACAACTAACTGTCACTAACCATAACACAGCATCATTCAATACTGCTTTCCCTCCCAGTCATTCACCGATTATACAATGTTGTCGGGTTCGATAGGAGACAGACCGAAGGCCTAAGAAACAAGCCTCTGCCAAATGCAGCCAAATGTCACCAACTTTCACTCAATGGGTTTTTCACATAAATGACAGTGATGTTCAAAAGGACTTGATGTTTCCCAAGATTTTCTATGAAGTGCAAGAACGAGTGAGCTTACCATTTCACATAGCTAACGTCCTTGATTGGTCTTTTAGTGACCCTCATTGATCATTTACACTTCCTTATTTTGAAACCAAAACTAAATTATCTCTGGACTTTTGCCTTAGCAAAACTTATCATTATCATTGATCATTTGAACTTTGTTATGAGTTAATATATTTGAGCCAACCACATTCTCACTTAATCCTAATCTGCAAACTTTACATTTGTTGTGCTGCTTTGTCGCAATTTTTTAAACTAAATTAAAAATTAGGTTTTAATTGAAAAAACAGATGACATTGAGTCACAAAAAAAAGGTTGTAACCTACTTATCCAATTCAGCAGCCCATAGATGACCTCTAAGCACAGCACAGTTCACAGGGCAGTGAAAATGATGGACAGCTGATGACACACTGCTTAATCTTCCATACAGTCTTATTTAAAAGGATGAGTGTGCTTGATAATCTAACAATTCAAAATGGCATTGCTGTAGAATGATGGCCAAGTTTTGGCATGGTCAAGAGGACACAAGAACAAGGAACGCCTTCATCTTCAGAAATGAATAGAAGCAGAGAACGTCACCAAACTTCAATTGATGATCATTTTTTTCCAGGCACTTGTAGTAGAGCTGTCACTGCAGCTTGTCCTTTAACACAATGTAAGGATGATACGATGTGACATGTGTGACCAGGGACTGTCCATGGGTCACTGGAAGACCAAGAATTGTTAGTGACCTCTGAAATTCCTAACAACCGACGGCACAAAACATTTGAAAGACGTTTCAAGACGGGAAGTGACTTACCCAGTTTGAGCTTTAATGTCATTTTACTGAGCATGGAAACAAATTAAATTAAACCCTTTTTGTTTGGCCAAATCCACAGAGCACACATGTGCTCACAAAGAAGAATACATTATTTACTTGAAATGAATTGGTTGTACCTCCACCAAAGCACATCTCTTTCAGCAGGGTCTCTTCTTTGGACGTGTCCAGCACAAACTCGTCAAAGCAGGGGTCAGCTGAAGGGTGGAAGGTCCTCAGCGACTCCGTGGCCTTCCCGATTCTGAAGACACACAAAATGATGCCATTTTCACTAGAGCTGGATCTCAGTTGGGGGTAGAAAGAGCACTGTTAGTCAGAAACTCTCCATTTATGAATACAGAGGGCTCAAAATGTAATAATAATCATTTCCAACACATAAATAGTTCTGGTTGAGTGAGCTTAATTGAACACCAACGCACAAAGGACAGCTATACGGTTAGTATAGTGGAACTTGCGGAATAAAGAAGGCACAAAATGACAGGATCAGGCACCAAGATGGAAAATGATGCTACATAAGCAATCGAAAGAGGTATTGCTGTATCGTTACCCTGAAAGAAAAGTCTCTTCTCACAGGTACTGTCCACTATAGGTTTTAGTCAATCCTGTACGTTCAGGTCATAGGAGGACACCAAGCTATATTTATAATGTCTTTTATAAACTAGGAAAAACTTTGAGGCTGTTTTTTCTCCAAAGGCAATAGAGCATCATGCCTGTGAAAGTGAAAGCATTGCCTGAATGTCCAAAGCTGCTAATGGAGATCAATTAGCACAAGGCTTAGTGCAAAAGACACCCTCCCATACAGAGTGTGAACTGGACACTGCTATTTAAGTCTGTGCTTTAGACTTTTTCTTGTCCTCTGAGCACATGGCTCTGTATGTTTAAAACCCTGACACGCACGCACGCACGCACGCACGCACGCACGCACGCACGCACGCACGCACGCACGCACGCACACACGCACACACACTTCACCTGACGTGTAGCTGCTTTGCAGTCTGTACAAAGCATGATTGATCCGTCTCTTTCAGCACCTCCTGGGCGTAGCCCACCAGGCCACTGTTCTCCAGCATGCCTTGGTACTCCTCCACCTGGAAAAGACGTTTTTTAAAAACCACTCACTTATTTAGGCTTTTGTTTTCATGTTTTTTTTTAAATTACCTTTATTTAAAAACGGGAGGTTTCATAATGATAAAGATTTTAGAAATACACATCAAATAAGGGTTATTTTCAACTACATATAATATACTATAGATTGATAATCTAGTATATTCATTGACAGATACCTAACGACTTCATGCCATCATGCTAGCGAGAGTGTCAGAAACAAAGTACAAAGAGTAACAGAGAGTCATGTATTTATATGGATGACACTCAGCACTGCAATCCAGTCCCATTAATTCACTGCTATACCTGGCCCTTGAGTTGGTTCAGGCGCCGGTTGCGAGATTGTTCAATGGACCTCAGCATCTCGGACTTCCTCTCCTGCAGGGTTTCAAACAGACGCTCAAAATGCTCATTGGCGTGACGTTCCGCTAGCTGGCCATTTTCCTGTGAGGGAACAGTGACTCAAAGGTTAATGCTGGAACATCATTATAGTTTCAAACAAAACATTATGTGATGATCCTGTCGACTTGTTTTTGTTTTTGCCCCCCTCCCTGTATTGTAATCTGCATGTCGTAAACCCACTTCTGACTAAATGTGATATTATAGACAGGATAGTATTATCGTCAAGATAGTATTATCGTCGTCAAGATAGTATTATCATCGTCAAGATAGTATTATCATCGTCAAGATAGTATCATCGTGATATTATCGGAATATAGTGAGTCAAGTGTTAATACCAACATCATGATAGTTCTTTCACTCTATTAAAGTTTTTGTTCGAGAGAGAATTGAAAAAAAGTTAATGAAATACATTTAGCAATGCATAGCTTTAGCAAACACACTACCCTCATTTGTAGGGAACATTCAGTGAAGTAAAGGCTTACGTATTACTACAAAATACAGAAAAAGATACCCAACAAATGAAGTATTCAAAACAGGAGATGCTTAACAGTATCAGAGCAACACAATGTCTATCTACCACTCAGGTACACTGCTTTTGGAAATGACAAAAAAGCAGGTTTGCCTTTCTATCACAGCGAACAGATCATAAAACTGCATATTACTTCATTCATATCACTGCACTGAACACCATTTATGTTGGACTAGCATGAAGGTAACGGGGATAAGCTCAGAGACAGAAACCCAGACACAAATAAGAGTGAACTAGTATGCATTTCCTCGTTTGCACCGTGTTCGTTTAAATGCCCTTCCTTATATCTACACAGAGAATACAGTGTAATTGTTCTTCAACTTAACAGACTGGTTTACAGCCAGTTATATAAATATTTGACTATAAGCATCATAATGCGCAGTCATTCTACTTCCTGAAACAACCAACTGAACTATCTAGAAAATGAGATGAAGCGATTCAAGGGACTATTCGATTGTCATTTACCAATTTATTTGATAAGTGGTTTAAGCAAAACCTGAGCCAGTCCTTTTGTCTCTTGATAGTTAAGGTGCAGGGAGTACGAGCTGAATAGTAAACAGTGATTTTACTGTTCAGGATCAAATTAGACCATGAAAATGACTAAGTTAAAGTCCATTGTTAAGCTTATGAGAAAGGGCCTGCTGTGTTGGGGTTTGGCAATGGAGGGAAAAGGGATGTTGAGTTGCAGCAGCATGAGTCAGCTCTACCTTACCTCAGTCTGATTGATCAGCAGCTCAAGATCAGTAATCTGAGTCCTGACCTGGTCCTCTTTGCTGATGAGGTAATGGATACTCTTGGCCAGCTTCTCCTGGTGAGAGAAAACATCAGAGCCAAAGAGAGTGAGTTTCCTAATGCCTAACAAACACTGTTATACATTGTTCTCGCAATGAATCTTGGGGCATTGAATCTTCTCATTTGTTGTCATGGGCCAAGTCCCCACTGGATGCATCCTTAGTTGGCAAGTAAACTTCCAGGACCTTTTACCGCCCTCTTTTGTTTTGGAATCGTACTTTAGTGGTTACGTAATACGTGAAATGCATCACAGAGGACAGAAGAAGGCAAACTGAGAAAGCCCCCAGGCCTCAATCAAGATTCACAACTGCAGCTGAAGCCCAAACTACTTCCCGATTGCTGAAAAGTTTCAATAGGTGCAGCATGTTACACAGCACACCATCACAGTCAGTGGGCCAATAACACACAGAGTTTTAGAGCATGCACACGTACACACATTGTGTTCAACCAAGCAGCTGAAGCCAAAACTACTTCCTGACTAAGAGCGTTCCAGGCCTGTGTAGGACATCTAATACGGCCTCAAACAATCAGAGGATACAACGCACACAAAATTATGGGGTACAAACGACCTCATAAAATATTAAGAACCTGAGCGTCTGTGTCCACGTGGACCGGCTTATCACGTTTCACCCAGGGAACACTCCGGTTGTTCAGCCAATCAGAACAGGGTGCTGGGACTTTGAGCAGTTATTGAGCAGCCTGGCTTGTTAATGACTACCAGATAAAATTACTATTTGACACATTTCACTCTAACTTAACACCCACTCAATTAAACAAGTTGGACGTTTGTTGACTGATTGCTCTTGCCCAATACAATGGAACCACTCAGCTTGTCCCAAAAACACACAGACCACCACCATGTTTGGCTCAACACAGGCTAAACCAAACACTCAAACTGATTGAAATCAATTCACAGTGACAACGTCTGGTGACCACACATGGAGGCCAGTTAGTGATAGCGTGGTTTGCTGGCCTGGTTTTCAGTATCTAAACAAAAAGGGAAATTGATAGGACCGGTGCACACTAGCACATGTACAGGTCAGTCATGAATATTACAGCAGGAGGTGAGAGCCACTAGTCATGGGTGGTATAACGGAACAATAAAGCGGGTTGGTCATTTAAATGGTTTACCTACAGCCCAATAGTTATCCCATTGAAAAAGCATACATAACTCTTTAGAAGAATTAGATTATTAGAGAGTATTTTAGATTTAGTCACAATGGCTTGAGCCACTAAGAACATCTGTCTCCATCATCAAGTAGCTGTGTGGCATCCGGTCTCGAGGATCTTGCTCAGAGGAAGTGACTTCACAGTTATTATTCTCTAGGTCATATGTAGTGTTAACACCGATATATTGGTTTACCATTAAATATCAGATATTGGCCAGCCATATTGTCCACTGCTGATATGATGGAGGTTTCTCCATCCACAGCTATATTGAAAACAAGTTTTCGTTAAGTTAATCTATCCAAGTTTCCCCTGCGAGTGAAAAGGTGGTGTGGGTCACCCTGCCATAAAGAGCTGCTAACCCACCTAAAAGAATTACATTACTATTAGTTTGAGTGTCCCATGATGGTCTAAATCAGGGATGTCAAACCGTGTGCCATGGAGGGCCGAGAGTATGCAGGTTTTCATTCCAACCGAACACTACACCAGGTGATTTCACTGATTAGTCCCTCCTCTCTGGCTGAAGGTGTGGTAATCAGTGAAATCACCTGCTGTATTCTTGGGTTGGAACGAAAACCTGCATACTCTCGGCACTCCATGGCACATGGTTTGACACCCCTGGTCTAAATGCTGTCAAATTTCAAGGTACTTCAGTCTAAAAATATCAGTATTGGCCTTCAAAAACCCATATCGGTCTAACCCTAATATAAAGGCTGCTTACGAATAGCTGTCTTTTTCAAGGCCCTGTTTTGCTTGGCTAAGTTTATTCATTTCAAGGCCCTGTTGTTGAATAGTCACAGTCTCTGTGGCATTGTATGTAGGTCAGTTTAATCCTTGCATCATGTGTCAATAATTAGTGTTTTAAACTCCAAATACCTCATGCATTGCCACACTGATTACCCCAAACAAATTCCTTTGCATTTATTTGACAATTAAAGTGATTCTAACTAGCACACACACACAAACACACTGCCACCATACCAGTGCCCAAACTACCCTTTGCAAAAGAGTAATTGTGTGCTGCAATCTGGTACCTTGAGGATCTTGTAGGCACTGCTCATGGAGGTGACTTTGTGGTTGGCATGGGATCCTCCCAACTTGCAAAGGTGGCAGACGGGTCGTCTGCAGACCTCACAGTACATGTTCACCTTCTCCATCTCATGCTCGGGACACATGAGCACCTGAGAGTTAAAAACAATGTTAAAGTGGGATATTTAACAGTGGACAAATCAGCTGAACACGTGCGCGCACGCACGCACGCACGATTTTGACAGGAACCATATAAACACACATATTATTGAATGGTTTATTTTACAACGATCAAGAAAGAGTTAAAGATGGGACAAACAGGAACATAACTAGTTTAACAGCATCTAGAGAGCTATCTAACCAAGCTATGTCCTGAGGCCTCTTAAAATAGAAGTGAACTTCAGCATACTTTCAGCATAAGCATTTCAGAGCTGCAATCCCCATCAGGTTTATCCCAGAGACTGGTCGATATTTAGTTGTTGTTTGAGCAGCCACATAAAGACACACAAATAGTTAAAAAACAAACTGACTGACAGGATGTGATCATCACATTTCACCTCAACTAGAAGAAAATACCGATCATGAACCACCTCTGATTGGGTAAAGATATAGAGATGGCTTTAACACATTTAGATTGGCGAACAATAAGTTAAAATCAAAAGTTAAAATTCTGTTGAGTCATTGATCCCAAAGCTATTACGTCTGGGCCATGTCAATAAAGCCTAGAACGATATTATCCTCCTAATCTTCTAAACCTCTTCAACTCAATGAGCCAGCCAAGATCAATGAGTCATTGGCACATTCAGGAGGAAGATAAAGAAATGATTGGCATGTTGATCCTGTTGATCCGCAGTTCAAATCTAGATAGGCTTTTGACCCTCAGGCATCATTATGGACATTTTTGTCCATTTGAGCAAATTTTTCCTCTTGATCTGGCCATCATTTTGGCTGTGTTAGTGCATATGGCCAATTTTTTTGTAAGAAAGTCTCTCTCTTGACAAATTTTGGAATTCAAATTTAATTTTTCTAATAGATCAATAGAACACTGTGAAAAAAATGTACTACCCTCTTAAGTCATTAAGGACAAAAATGTCCACTTCCAAAAAACTGCTATAAAAACTTTACAGATAAATATTTCTTTCTGCTTTTTTCTGCATAAATCTCTTAAACAACTTCAGCCCTGCTCAAAACTACCAAACATTCAATCATTTTGAGGATTTTAACCCTTTAAATGCCAGTTTGATTACTTGATGTCACTGTTGTTATTTTTGAAAAAAAACACAAAAATGTATGTTTTTTTCCCAAAAAAATATTAGCATCATGTAATCAAACTGGCATTTAAAGGGTTAAAATCCTGATAATTATTCAATATTTGATAGTTTTGATCAGGACTGAAGTTGATCAAAAGACTTAACCCAAAAAAGCAGAAAAGAATATTATTTTTATAGCAGTTTTTGGAAGTGGACATTTTTGTCCTTAATGACTTAAGAGGGTAGTAAATTAAACTGATGCCTGAGGGTTAATCTGATCAAAATCTATATCATATGATAGCATTTATTACCCAAATCAACTTCAAGTTGACCAATCAATGGGCCAACCAGTAACGGCTGATCTACAAATGCTCGTAGGAACTTGAATCCTGAAAGATGCTCATAGTCCAACTCAATGAGGCGTTTTAAAATATTTGACACACTGTACTTAGCTGAAAATGTAAGCAGGCCACCCTAAAGCCATAACAGTACTTACCTTTGGCCTGAAGTTGGTGGTGGGGCCAACATACTCATGCTGGGCTTTGGGCGTGCCCCAGGGATGGTGCAGCTTGAAACACTCATTACAGTAGCTAGCTTTGCAGTCCATGCAGCTCTTAGTAGCTTCTTGCTGCTGTGGAGGCTTGCAGATATTACACATGATGGCAATGGCTGCTCGGGCCGCCTGGCGGTAGCGCTCAACAATGCTCTCCAGGGTGAAGTTACGGAACAGCATGCTGATGCCGCGCTCACCAAGGTCGATGTCATGCTGGCAGCCAGGGCACGGGATGGTGGTGACCCGAGGAGTCACAGATCCTCTTCGCCACCCCGGGGACGAAATGGAGCCTGGTGGTGAGCGAGGGAAGAGGGGATAGAGTGAGAGAAGGTAATAATAATCTTGGTTTGGCCGATTTCCTTGTCTGAGGCCCTATTTTCACAGGTGAAAAATATGGCTTTTGACATCTGACTTCAAAGAGTACTAAAGGCATATTTTTCAGGAGTGTAAAATAGGGCCTTGAAAGATGTGTGCCCACATACTGTGTTCAAATGCTTCTGGGCCAAAAAGTATCAAAACAACTAGTTCTTAATTGACTTGCCATAAAAGCATGATCTTGGAGCCAAGATTCCTTTGAGAAACCATGACGATCATTGCCAAGACAACTTGGTGGACAAAATGGACACAGCATGCTATCATAGACGGGGGGTAAAAAGGGCCTGATTTTGTCTCCTCCCTTGGTGCCTTCTTTCCATAATGACCACTACTCAGGGGTATATGCACCAAGGCAAACACCAATTCAGACCTTTACCCAGCAGTTGTCATCTAGGAAAGGAGTCAAGGAAAGGAGACCATCCAAGAGTATTGGGGCAGGATGTGGGAAAGACATGGAAAAGTGAAAGACCATATCCTACCTTTTGAGAAATTCATTTTAAACTGTAAATCCTTCAACATTTTACATAGGAGAGAAGAGTATTTATTCCAAGTGCTCACAATGATCTGGACAGAGGGAATAATTGCATCTTTAATTGATGAGTGATCATAAAGAGAACAAAAATGGTGAGAAACCACAACACAATAAAATAATCTAAAGTACATTGTAAAAAGTACAACTAAAGATTAAAAAAATGTGCGTGGACCACATGTAGTGAACAATTTCCAGCAATTGAACTTTTTGATATCACATGTCCAGTTCAATGTCCAGTTCAATGCATCAACACTTAAATTTCACATGACAACACGATGCCTCTTAAAGCAACACTGCTTTTAAGAGTTTCTCACAAACTTGATCATTACGCTTGTTACTAATGCAGCAGCATTGTAACAAGAGGTGGAAAATTAGGATTTGTTACAAGGTCACATCACAGATGCAAGCAGTAGGGACTGGTGTAAACACACACACTTAAAAAAAAAGCCAGCAAACTGAAGTCACAACACACAACATGACAGACTTGAACAAAATGTTTCACATGTTTGGGGGACAGGCGAAATGAGGAGTGCTGGATTTCTCTTAATTTGCAAGTGAGTATTTCCACTTCTTTTCCAAGGGCCTGTGAATTAAATCAAACACTCCTCAGGTAGATGAAATATTTGAAAATATTTTCAAATAGAATTTTTGCCTAGGTCTAGCTGAGGGAAAGCAGCAGCAGAGCATATGGAAACTAACATGCGTTATGAATGCCTGTGTAGCCATCTACATGCATTGTGACCTAGAGGTGTAAGCAGATAGTGATAGTGACTATTAGATCCAGTTGACTACCTGTGGCAAAGTCTCTCTATAGGCTGTGACTAAAAACTATTGAGCTTTGTCAGCTGTCCTTCTGAAATAATACAATGTCTGAGTTGAACTGTTCATGGTGCTGCATTGTGATGAGGAACAGAGGATGAGGATAGCGATGAAGATGGTGTACTCTAGTGAAGACATTTGATTGGATGAAAAGTGTCAAACAGAGTGCCTCAGTATTAAAACTAATTGATGGTGCAGAAGGCCAAATTTCGAACCCTGAGGGGTGTACAGTATGTGTATGAGTTGTGTTGGGACACTGCACATTGACTGAGGTTTTCTGCTCAGCACAAAAGGTGGGAGAGCATGGGAGAGACAGGAGATGCCTGCAGCAAAGTGTGTGTGTGTGTGTGTTGATCTATAGATCTGCAAAGGGAGACAGGCCGAGGGCAGAAACTGACGAGTCATTGCAGAGCCGGTATGCTCTGGCCGGGCCAAAGGCACTTAGTTTTCCCTGCAGAACTGCACCATCACTTTGAATTGACGTCACATGTTGATGACTCAGTCAATCATAACAGAGACAGAAGGGCATATACTGCACCTACCAGGCAAAGGTGGGGCCGGCACATTTAACCGCATAGTAAGGAGATTATGGTAAAACAGTCAAGTGCAATTTTTATGTACAAGGCTGTTCAATTCTACTACTTTTTTAAGCTACTAAATATTAAATGGCACCACTTCGTATTACATTGCACTGCCTATTCTGTTACATTTCCAGGAAGCTGATGTTTTGGTCCATTCTTTAAGAGGTTTTTGTAAAGAACTGTTTGTTTATTTTTGAGACAAAGAGACTTTCTCAAAGCACAGAGGATAATTATTATGGCATTCCCTTTTAAAAACATCCACTGAACACGTCACAAAACTGCATTAGAAGAGAGAAATCCCCCCGTAATCTAGCTAACAAAAGTGGTATTTAGTGTTTTGTTTGGCCAGTATTCCCTTCATTTCTTACTTCATCTAGCACAAAATCATTCGCCAAAACAAGTCTGTCTTTCTAGTGCTGTAAACTGTCAAACCTAATCCTTCCTAAGTGAAGCACAGACAGTACCGGTGTCCTAAAGGCACAGATATCAGTCAGAGAGAGGGAGTTCAGAGTCTTAGCAAGCCCAAACATATAGGTTTTCCCCTCAGCATCCCTGCAGTACTCCCATCTGGAGAAAGCTGCTTTACTTGCCTCCACCGTGTACCGCATGAATGCAAGGCTTAGCTAGTGTACAGACACACACACATTCCAGTTCTAGTCCAACTCCTTGGCAACATCCTCATCCCTTTCTCGCTAATTTTTGTCTCAGCTCTTTTCAATTCCTCTTTGTCACTTGCCTTAGCTCCCCGTCTCGCTCCCCTTGTTAGACTCTACCTTCCTTGCCATCGCCTCTCCCTGTTTCCATCTCATCTCTCCCTCAAGACTACACTTTGCGCTCCATCTTCCTCCCCTGCTCTTCTCTTTCAGTCCCCCCCACACCCCGATGACTCACCACTCCTTCAAGGCTTTGAGTGTTCGCCTTTCCTTTTTTTTTTTTTTCATTCACTAACCCACTTAGTAAAGCACACGCAAAATTAATGCGTCTGGAAAATTTCTACATGCAGGGACACATTAACCTGAAAAGGGCAAACGGAAGCACTTTGCCTCCTGGAAGCAGCACTTTTCAATGCTTTGTTTGGCTGGAAAAGCAATCCAATCTCTCTTCTGCTCAGTGGATGTTTTAAGAGGCACATGCCTTCTTGTCTTCACTACACTATGATCAGTGATAGGTTATGAATCCAGACCAGTAGGTGGCTGACAGTTGCATGAATTCAAGTTGAATAAGATCAAATTGAGAGAATTTCCATTTCAATTTCATGGTTCTGCCGGAGTTGAGCAGTGTAGGGGAACGGAAAAAGCTTGCCGATTCTGTGACTAGTTCCTGTTTTACAATTAAATGTTGTAACTCAAGTAGCCTTCTGAATAATCAAGATTATACCTAGTTAGTGGTGTGGGTTTGTATGGTAGCATTGACAAGGCTAAAGTAGACTCCGAGTAGAGGAAGAGTAGAATCAAACTAGGGTTCACAGGGGGTTCTAATAACACTGTACTCACTACTACAGCTACTCAAAACACGGAGCCCGACACGTCTACCTCGACTTCCAAACGACCTTCGCACTGTGGCTGCAAGCAATGGACAGAGAAGTGAAGTGAGACCAACAACAAAAAGAAAACATACAATTATGTCAATACATAATGTGAAGTTAAAAACACTTCCATCATGACAGTGGGAAAAAAACCAACAACAGCCAACTTAATAGTGAAAAGTAATTGACGGAAAATCATTTGTGCTTTGTGCAAAGTGGAATACAAAAATCAAAATCTGTTTAAAGTATACATACAGAACATGAACAGTTTCAAAAGTACAACTCTTGATATGTGCACTGCTTAAGATACTTGGTTGCGCTGTGTGCCAAATTTGAGCATAGTCATAGGAACCCAAACAGGTAAATCAGCTTTTCAGGACTACATTGAATTTTTTTGGTAAACCGCATCCACTTCGAGCCCCAAAGTAAAGGCAGATAACCACTAGTAAACCATTCAGCATTCACTGCATTTCACTTAAAAAGGGCATAGACTTTAAAAGTGCACTTGTCAAGAGTTAGCTGTTGAGAAAAAAAAAATGAAAGCATGCTTGGATTGACTCCCAGTAACATGAAACAATTGTGTGCCCGCTTGGTTTGAATCCCAGTCACATAAAACAAGGTGAAGAGAAAAACAATACTGATGAAGTTCTAGTAACCGCCTTCCTCACAGCACAGCAAGTCTTGTCCAGGCTGCAGACTGATAAATATAGCCTTAAGTCTTTTCTTTCCCCCCGTTCACCTAATCCCTCATTCATTCCTTACAGGCAGGTTGCGTCACCATGGCCACCAATGATCTGATCTCCCGGCCAATCGGGTTTAACCTTTGGGTGTAGAATGTGGACGGCAGTGCTAGTAATTCTATAGGGAGGTAATGTGCTCATATTGTCTTTCAAGGTTTTCTAAATGTACTTAACACACACAAGAGAAACGTGTTCACTAATCTGCTGATAAATGCACTTAACACGGGAACTACCTTACTAAATAATCCCCCAGGGGACATACAGTTGTGTATGTCCTGTGAATAGTAAATGCTAACTGAATGAACTTACTGTTATATAAGCCATTGCTAAATGAGCTGCAATGCCATTTTAATGACCTGAACATACTGTACATAATAATATAGGAATTATCTTTAGACAAGGGTTTCCATTTTGCTCAAAGTGGTTTCCGACATAGGCTAAGATTTTTTTTTACTCAAAAGTAGCTTTTGATATTTCCTCCATGTCAACAGATGCAGTCCTACTGGTGAAGAATGGCCTCATTCAGGTTGGGAGGAGCCTGAATGGGGGGCTGTGTTCGCGAGTCCAATCCCAGTAGTTTTGAACCATGGCTGAATACTGTTCCAAAAAAGCTGTTTACCTCAGTGTGCTCTTGGGACTTTTCAGATCTGTTCCCCTATTGGGTTTCTCAGAATAGCGGTGCTGGTCTGAGGCTACTTCACATCTTAAGTCATGGCCATGTCTGTATGGAAACCTAACCGGACCAGTTACCATAAACCATCACCAGAGTTCTTAGTTCTGTGAGTATGGGCCCTAGATGACAACAATGGTTCTCCCCAAGTCCTAGTCTTGTCAAGGAGAGTGGACAAGGTTACAAATGAGAGAACAACTTCATGGAAATGGAATGCAGCCCAGATCTCTTGCTAGGCAGAAAAGCAGCCTTGTGTCCCACCGCGTTGTTTTCAGAGCTTAGACATTGACCTGCTCAAGCCTTGCCTGAGCAGTGCTATATGTTATGCAGAGAAAACGCCCCTCCACATCTTTCCTTCCAGCGAAAGTTATTTTTTGAAGAGTTTTGAAGCCTTACAGGGGTTTAAGGATGTGCTTTGTTCAGCCATGTGTACATAACACGCACAAGCCTCGCTCTATCCAATAAACGGTGGAGTGAAAATGATAGCTACTCTCTTTTCAGACATTTTCTGACTCAGAAACACCCTCAAATGGATAGGTGAGCCCTTATATGATTAAAGGGGATGTTTGATGCCCAAGGGCCATTGGCGGCAGAGTGAGAAAACATTTAGGGCTTGAGAGAGCTTGTCTCTTTTCTCGTTAGACAAAACTACAGAGCTTGTCAAGTTCCTTTGCTCTCTCTTTAATAAAGGCCTTGTCTGGAAAGGTAGACCGGTTTAGAAAAAAAAGTGATGACTGACAAGTCATGGCTGAGCTGTAAAATCATTTTCATGTTTCTTTTAGTTTAACTAGGACAAGAGAGGGAGGAGGGCAGTATCTGCTCCACACTAAAACCCAAATATCATACAATAATAATCCATTTGTATTCTTGTTCAAAATGTCCATAGGCCTGTTTGCTCTTTTGCTCAAAATTGCATTGGATAAAGGCCTATGCTTATTTGTTCATGAAAGCCCCTTTCTGGTGGCGCTACCAGTTTGTTTGGAATGAGAATTGGGCCCTCGGTAGCTGTAAAAGGTTTATTTGTAAGTGTAAAAGTGTAAAGGTTTATTTCCTTATTTGAGAACAATGACTTGCTTTCTGGAGGTGGATCCTGGGCTACATCAATGTAGACCTGTTGAACGTGGCCACTGAGCTGACAGAAGAACTCACAATTCAAGATAAGTGATTAGGGACGCAGATACAGTAATGCAACAGGAAATTGGAAGTAATAATACAAAACTCATATCCCCTCCGTAATGGATATCACAAATGGCCCACGATACACTCGATACTTTCATTTCCTGTTGTAGAAACAGCCTGCTATCAGCACTGTTGTACATGACCCTTACCCAAACTCAACTAATCAAACTGACAGGCCTGCCCAACAACAATGTGGGTACCGTTCCTGATAATGTCTTAACCCACTGCTGTGAATTGCCTTTATCCTTGGAGAATGGGAAGATGGTGACCCACTTGATCACACATATCTGCTCATTAAAAGAAACAACTATACCTGAAAAGTGTGGACATGTTAGCATTTGGTCTTCCAACTACAGGAAAAAAAAAAAAAATCTTTTGGTTCCTTACCCCGAGACCCACCTGATCGCACAAGCCTGTCTAGCCTCTCCATGGAGGGGGAGGGCACCCTGGACCGGGGGCTTCCTGGCATGGAGCACTCTGAGCCGGCATCAAATGAGTCCTCATGGTTCAGCATTAACAGCTCTCTAACACACTTATGGCAGACACTGTGCTGGCAGGGCAGGATCAGAGGGTGGGTGAAGAGCTCCTTGCAGATGGGGCATATCAGCTCCCTCTCAATGTTCTTGATTGGGACCTGGTGAAGGAGACAAATGATTTGGAAGTAGATACCAGAAGACACTTGAATATCTGCAGATTTTACGCTTTGCATTTTTGCACATGCAGTACTACCACAGCCCTTATCTTGTTGCAAAGCTACATCTCTGACATCTCACGGGAAATGCAAATGATTTTGGAAATAAAGGGAGGCTCTAATCAAAACAAAATAATGTATTCATTGGCAAACAGACGTACAAAGAAAGACAGGGGTAGAAATGACTACAGTTCACCGTCCCCAAAAGCTTAACTTTGGTTTCCAAGTTTGTCAAAGTTTGGTAGCAGGCATATAGCTTTCAACAACCTATTATTAGAGAACCACTGATCACATGTTGGCTCTTGGAGAGGGTCTTTTGTCTTCTAGTTCTACTAATTTTGTTGTGGCATCTCGGGATATGGGTAAGCTCAATTATAGTTCAGTGGTAATTAGACTATTAGGTGAGTATACTCAAATACCTATGAAGAGGCAGGTACTTTCTATACCCCAGTATATGCTCAACTACACTGTTGTGTTGGTATACGTGACACTTTGATAGAGCCGCTGCTTCCAGTCACATTAACAGCCAAGCGGGGCAATCGTGTCTTTACCATGTTTCCGATATATTACATAAGAGCCCAGGATTAAGCCTTGTCTAAATATAGACAAACTATGGAGTTAAAGCAAAATACATTCTTCCAATAACAACACACGTTTTAACGTTTAATTGGAGTCTCGAAATGCTTCTCCGATTGAATTGGGGTTTGGGAATGAAAGAGACCAAAATGCATCCAACCAAATTATTTGAGTTATTCGTTTATTGATTTCAGGTGGTGTAACAATACTGGCCACACTCCTGCGCAGTATCCTAATAAGAAACTCCAACAAAGTCAAAAATTGCCTTTAAAAAACCTCTTCGCGTGTTAAGAGACAACACACTGAAGAATGGAGGAAGTTAAAACAATATCTGCAACCCATGCTTTCGTCAAGCCTACTCACAATTAATTGTTTTCCAAAGTAAAACAATAACTTGAACCAATAACTGATCAACGTGTACAGGCTCGGGTTAACAATACTATTGTAATTGTTGTGAATAAACTAAGTTAGAGCATAGCCTCTTCAGACGGAGGCTACAGGCTGTATACAATGACGAGCCGTTGAGGGAGAAAATGTTTTATTATCTTCCCAAGACCAACAATTGTCTCCTGTCCTCCAACTTACCGCTATTGAGTTGCGCCGCATCTCTGCAGCCATGATGGGGGGTAAAATAACACCTTTTCTAGCGTATTATCCGGGCTAAAAACAACTTGTCGGACGCGAGTTGAAGATGCCGGCAGCGACGGCTGAATGAATTTAAATAGAGTGACGCTGCTGAGGACGAGAGAGAGAGAGCCGTGGTGAATCAGCAAACAATGTTACTGCTGCAGAGTTCATACAACCAGACTCAACACAGGGGGTGGAGAGAGCGAGGGAAGAGAGGAGGGGGGAGGAGGGGGAATAAATCTCTATAGGAACAACTGCTGCCTTCATGTGCTCCTCGTAAACTCCTGAATCCGGCTTGTCGCGCATTCAAGTGCTTTTAATCAGAAACAAAAACAAAATTGTCCTTATGACAAAATTAATTTTAGGGGCTTTTGTTTTATTGTAAAAATAAAGTGGCGCAGATCTACTTTGTGCTGAGCAGAACGAAAAGGATAAAATGCGAATCAGGTATGTAATCAATGATTTAATTAACGTATTGGCCAAAATGTGTTGTCTTCACAAAATGTATGACAACTTAAAGTTAAACAAAGGGCGAAAATATAATGCATATCACAGTCGTATTTACCACTTTGCAGATTTCATGTCCGATTTACTCGTAATTCCGATATTTTCGACAGCACTTGAAGGCAAATGAAACAAATGCTACAGCCCATTTGTTTTCTCTAGGGTGGGGGGTTGGGCGGGGGGCTTGCAGCTCCAGAGTATCAAGTTAAGTTTCACTGGAGTGAAACAGAGGTTTCAACCATGTCCACAATTATATCTAATATCTGATGTGTGTGATGCCTTGGCTGCATTATTGCAATATAAATCTTGAGGAGTCAGTAGGGACCTGCAGGGAGCCATGGAAGACAATACACAGGGGGAAGCCTGCTGTAACTCCTAGAAGTTCTGCAGAATTTTAGAGATATTTGAGATATTTAAAGTCTCTGTAAATATCTGCAAAGACCAAGTGCTTCATGAAAATATCACTTTGCTTACCCATGCAGTGTAGGCCATAGGTGTGATTGCTATACTGATTGGAAAATTGAATCAGTTAATTTTTGGGGTATTTGGGCCCAAGACGTCTGGACTGTTAGCTATCTCTTGTTCTGTGGTGTGTACATCGCGCGCCCCTCTCTCTGAATACCTGAATACCTTTGCAGGAGCAGCCCTTCATGTCTTATTACATTCAGCGGGGGTCGTGCATGACGACACATTTTGTCAGTGTGGAAAAGGGTTAAATGGGTTAAGTATGTGTATCCTTGCTCCCCCATCCCATCTCATCAAATCAGTGATCTGTCTCACTACACCGAGGCTCCAACACGCGCCAAGTGTCCCACATACTGACAGCAGACTGTCCTCTGCCTACAGCATACCTAACATCAGACCCACTGACACAGCATCTAATTAAGGTCTTTATAGTATGGGTTGTCTAAGAATAGAAGCCAGAGCCTCAAAGCCACCAGGCGTATATGCAAGGAATAGAATAGACTAGAATAGACTAGACTAGAAGAATTCAATTCAATTCAATTCAATTCAATATTAATACTTAAAATTATGTATTAGAATAGAATAGAGAATATAGGTTTATGGAGCATCCCTCTCCAGTCTGCAGACATGGAGGCCAGGTGGGCGGGTGTCTCCTTGATCAGCCCGCCGGATCTCCGGTCAGCTTCACCGACACCGCCTCTGTCAAGATCGTAAATCATCCTGATCTGGCAACCAGCCGCTCCGGCAGCACTCACCTCTCCTCTCTCGATCCGCTCCACGATACTGGCGAACTCCATCATATCCTCAGAGTCCGACATGGCTACAGATGATGTCAGTCACGGGCAGATGATATATTATAAATGTATATATATGCTGATCAATAAACAGTCAAGACAGAAAAATAATAAAAACAGCCCTGGAGAACACTGGAGACTGAAAGAAACGAGATCAGACGTTGTTCAGGGGAAGAGGAACAGAGATGACATCCAGAGAAAACGGCGCTCCTCCATCCACAGCGCTGTCAGCATCCCCTCTCCACTTATGTGGGTTTGTCTATGTACAATACATGCTCCGGCTGCATGGAGGCAATTTGATTTGAGTTGAAATCATCTTGGGGGGAAAACCCCGCCCTCATCTCCACTATACTGTAGATCTCTCTCTCTCTCTCTCTCTCCCTCCCTCCCTCTCTCTCTCTCTCTGCATCATCCCTCGGTGGCGACGTCTCTGTACAGAGCCCTTTGTATGCTGCTGTTAGATATCTTGCGGCAGTGAACTACCTCCTTTTTTTGCTTTTAATCACAACAAATACTTATAATTTGGGGCTATGATTGCGGAGGAAATGGGAGATGGATCTTAAATCTACGCCTATTGCTGCAGTCAATCAACTTGTCTATTTACGCATGGGTAGCAACGCGCTCATGTGTGCATATGTTGCTTTATATACACTGTAAAAAAAAAAATCGTAAAAAAACGGTCAAAAGTCTGGCAGCACAGGGTGCCAGACATTAACTTTCAATTTAAAATAATGTGAAAAACCATAATAATAAATACGGTCAAAAGTCTGGCAGCACAGGGTGCCAAACATCAACCGTAAGTTTGAAAGAGTGTTAAAAACCATAATATGAAATACGGTCAAAAGCCTGGCAGCACAGGGTGCCAAACATCAACCGTGAGTTTGAAAGAGTGTTAAAAACCATAATATGAAATACGGTCAAAAGCTTGGCAGCACAGGGTGCCAAACATTATCTGTAATTTCAAAATACGTTAATTGACTGTAAAATTACATGCAGATTTGATTTAAGGGAAAACGGCAAAAACATGTATGTTAAAATACAGTCAAATGTATGGTAGCATGGGATGATGATTTACCATGTTTTCATAATATGTCCAATGACTGTAAAATTACGAGCAAAATATTTTTAAGAAAGACGAGAAGAAACTTTAAATATACAATTAACTTTTTATTTTGATATACGATTAATAAATGCATTTTCACAGATTGCCATAAATTTCCATACAAACGCTGCAATATCAATACATCCTAACCTATTGATATAGGTAATGGTAAAATTACATATAAAACCCATATACTCATAAGACGAACATCATACCTAGAACATACAGTGAGGCATAACATTACAGTAAAATCTCTGAGTCAAGCAGAACAATTGCATATCAAACTAGAACAAAATTTGTATGCTTCCTTCAGCTTAAAAATGTCTTCCGCCCCAAATTTCAGACTTCAACAACTTTCACACCATTTAAGCTATCAACGCCATTCAAACTTTGAATAGTATAGAATAGAATAGTTGAATAGCATAGCCTGGAATCATCATTGGTCATTCAAATGTTTGATTACACTTTTACTTTTTCAGCAATCGAATTTCATTTTCAATTTTTTGGCCCCATAGGAATGCATTATGAAAAGTTAAGTTCACTTTCGCTTTGACAATGGCTGTCTGTACAAGCCACTAGATGGAGTCAGAGACTGTCAAACAGCCAGGGTCACATTTCACACAAATTTTCTTCAGAAATTGTAACTTTTTTAGCCTCATATATGTAATTACATATATGGGGCACAATGTTAACAATGAACAATTAAATTAAATCTCTATAAAATACATTATAGAAGATACATACTTATACATTAAACCACATTATATCAAGCTTTGAATACAATCACAGGAGATATTTTCAGCAAGGAAAAACAATATAAAATATATATATAAAAACAATATTAAATAACACATTGACACAATTTTGGCATACAAATTAATTTCTATGTCCGGGTGTACGGGTGTGTGATTGTGTGTGTGGAGGGGGTTGGGTGGCAAGAAGAAAGTAGCAGGCTCAGGGGTTGATGCTGGAGGTAGCGTTGTACAGCCGGATGGCTGTTGGCACAAAAGAGTGCTTGAAGCTCCCTTGTACACCTAGGTTGGATGAGACGGTGGCTGAAGGAGCTTCTCAGCCCGTTCATCTCATCATAGAGGGGGTGGGATGGGTTCTCCAAGATGGATCTGTGTTTAGACCTCTTCCTCCCCTCAGCCACCTCTTCCAGAATGTCCAGGCTATCTCCCACAACTGAGACAGCTTTCTTGACCAGCTTGTTGATCTTGTTGGCATCCTTTGCCTTGATGCCACCTCCCCAACATACCACAGAAGAGTGCACTGGCCACCACAGTCTGGTAGAACATGCGGAGCAGCCTGTTGCTCACATTGAATGATCTGAGCCTCCTCAGGAAGTACAGTCTGCTCTGACCTTTCCTGTAGAGGGCATCAGTGTTGTCTGACCTGTCCAGTTTATTGTTGAGGTGCACCCCCAGGAACTGGAGGATGACAGGTGGTGGTGGTCGCCTCTTGTTCCGACGGAAGTCCACCATGAGCTCTCGTCTTGCTGACATTGAGTTGATAAGTGTTTCAGCTCCACTCCTAGTATGAATAATGAGAAAAAGGAGAGGGAATGGGTTATCATTGCAGGGTTAACTGAATATAAAGAGACCAGCTATATGATGTAGACAGCATTAAACCAAGAAATGTAAACAATCTGGTAGCAATTTCTAGAACCTTCTCTTTCTGGCAAAAGATAATTTGTATTAAGATCTAGTAAGAGAAGAGGGTCCTATTAATTGCCACAAAGTACCACAAACAACCTCAAAGTACCCCAAACTACCACAAAGCATCACAAAGTACCCCAAAGGGTAGCACGAAGTACCTCAAAACACTGAAAAGACTCCCAGTTAATGATAAATCAGTTTGGGCTGCTTAAAAACATGTACTGTCCCTTTAGGCTTGAATCCATTTCAAGCCATAAATATTTGTCAAAGGTTATCGTATGGGCAATTTAAATTGCTAAAGAAGCAATATTTTTCCATGAAAATGTTACAGAGCAAATTGACAAATGTGTGTGTGTGCGCGTGTGTGTAAATAACTTTCTTCTTAAATAAGCAATATTTGTTTGACTGGCTTCAAACATTCTTTCCATGTAACGTGTTTCGGGGGCTCTGATTGGCTTAAGGAAACACTCGAAGTTCACTACAAGTCTTCAATTCACTTAACTGGCCTTCACAAGTCTACAAAAAAAACAAAATATCTGATGGACATTAATAACTGAAAACACCACCTCTTTGGTGCATACTGGAACTGCAGACATTGCTAAATGAAAATATTGATACGGTGGCCATAACCCTGTGGGTTGATAAAAAAAGGAAGGTTCGCCGCTTGTGCCTAAAATAATAGTTACATGCAAACATTAAATGGGAAGGAGGTTCTACATACCTTCATGATATGAGTGTTGGTAAATGCAGCAGAGCTTAGACGGTGACCATGACTCCCTTCCTGGAAAGACCATCTCTGCTTCTTTCGCACCAGCTGCACCACATCTGAGGGCATGTAGGGAAACAAGCAGGAATAGCTGTGACTAACATCCCTCTTAGGTCATTGACTCAGTGTGTCTTTGTGTGTGTATGCACGAGTGAGTGAGTGAGTGAGTCGTACTG
Organism: Hoplostethus atlanticus; assembly: GCA_034670405.1. Taxonomy (NCBI): domain Eukaryota; kingdom Metazoa; phylum Chordata; class Actinopteri; order Trachichthyiformes; family Trachichthyidae; genus Hoplostethus; species Hoplostethus atlanticus. Next base: position 10,722,543 of record JAXDDX010000002.1, on the reverse strand, counting down.
CTTACCATACATGTGTGATTGTGTATGCCTGTGTGGTCAGATGGGTAAGTTGAGGTAGGCCTTCTGGTTTGCTGGTGTACCATCATACCAAAGACTGCAGGCTGCCAACAAGCACATGCAGCTGGGTATATTTTGATCAGTGATGGCAGGGCACTGTTTCTTCTTTTAAAATGTGTTTTATTCCTTCTGTATAACACTGAAAGGGATAGTGCTGAAATCACTGGAGGTCAAAGGGATAAGGATGAAGAAGCTCAAAAAGGATAGACATTTAAGGATAGGTGTGAGAGTGGCAGTGGCAGACCTGGACAAAGGAGAGAGAAGAAAAAGATGATAATTAGTATTAAATAACAGTAAATTTGAATCACAATGTTATTTAGTTTAATTGAACTTCTAACTTAGTAGAAGTTATCTAATTCATTACCTTAAATTCCATACATTGCTATGCTATGTATGTTCATTCTATCAGGATAGTACCTGCTTTGAGCTGAATGGGGGTTCATACAATTTTTATGCTGAGAACCAGAATGTGTACACGCACGTGCTGAAAGCTACACAACCCTGTGCTCTAACCTCTCAGATAAAATGCAGGTTAAGTATATGCGGATGCCTGTGTACAAATGTTTTCAACTTTTCGAAAAAGTACAAAAATCTGCACTGACAATAACAGGGTACACAGCAGCAGATGAAAAAAAGACTGTGTTTCGGCACTATGCCATCATCAGCATTTTGAATGCTGTAAACACTTTCTTTCCGGTTGCTTGCTGCTCTGCGACCAGAATATACGAATATTTTCGGTCCGCGGCCCGGTGGTTGGGAACCCCCGATGTAAACACACTAAGGCACCCGCATACAGGGACATACGACCCGCACACACACTCACTCACACATTTACTTAATCAGGTTTAATCTAGCTATGATAAGATTGCTAAAATGCATGTGAAAAGCAGACCAGCGCACATTTAGTGCCGCCGTTTGACAAGGAGTAACATTACCGAAAAACAAAGCACTCTTTGCCTGACAGTCTCTCGCATTGACTGAAGAAATATCATATCAATATCATAGGCTACCGTGGATATCATACTGGATATCAACTTGCCGCATATACAGTATAACGTTATAGCTTGAGTAAAAATAATACCTTTAGAGGAATGCCAACAAAATAAACAACTAGTCAAATTACAGTTCGAGTGAGCATGCAGTTTTCTCTGGCTATTAAATATTTAAATCCAGTCCATCCAATAAGTATACAAATTTGACAGAGATGGTAGAAATAGAATAAAAGTTACTTACTTTTTGGCTGGCGTCTCTTCCAAGGTAACGTTACTCCTGCAGCGACTGTTTGCGACGGAGAGAAGACAGGCAAAGAGAGCGCCAAGTTTGAATCTCAATAGTGTAACGTCATTGGTCGAGCGGGGTGGTTGGGGGATGGGGGAGTTTGGCCAGGAGCTGTGACTTCTAAGGCCCACCTGTTTAAGCATTTTCACTGCAGTTGGTTGTGGAAAAAAAAGTGTTGTAGCAAGTGATAGGCACTGAAAAGCTATAGTACTATGTACAAGGTCAAAATGATCCTGGATTCTTCTTGATATATAGGCCATTGCAAATGACAAGACTGGAGCGAAGTGAAAATGCTATCCTACAGCATAGTCTTGTAGTACATTAAACTCATGCAATTTTAAGGTGTTAAGCCTGGAAAACAATGCTGGTCTGGCCTTTAAGTGGGCTACTCTAATAACACATTAGCCTAAACCCCTTGGTTGGGAAAGCATCGGGGCCAACATATAGATACAGCAGTGGAGGGTAGAGAGGGTAGAGAGCTGATCAGCAACATATAAGCTAAAACATGCATGCATCAGGATCAATGGATCAGAGTACACAACCAAAGGCAAGCTTTGGGTTGATGAGCTGCCATTGTGCTGTTTGCATTGTTGTAATGGACAGTGGATTGTCTTTGCCAGCTTGTAACCCCAAGGGTGCAACATCATGGAGGCACAATGTATTGCAATCTAAAAGATGAAAGTCAAAAAAAGTCATTCAGTAGTGGAACTCTCCTTTTTGTCTTGAATTAGTCTTAAAATTCAAAAGAAAATTCAAATGTCTTCTGTTGAAATCAAGCATGCATGAATAGATCAGACCTTTCATAACAATTCATGACAAAGTGGCATTGTTCTGTTAAGAACATCACTAATTTTGTAATATATTTTAGGGCTTTTCAGCTCTATTTGACAGCACAGTGAAGAGAGAAAGGAAAGGGGGAAGAGAGGGGAATGCACAATGCCAGCCCAACTCATAAAGCGATGCCCCGCAACGCAACAGTTAATCTTTGGTCTATCTACCTGCAACACATTTACAGTTGTGCAAACAGCTGTTTGTGTTCGCTACTCTGTCTGCAACATCATTCTACTGCTGGAAAAATCATCAATGTAGTAATCTACATGTGGCTACACAAATTTACAAATCTGGCAATTTTAAACCTCAAGGAGGTGTCAATTTTATACTGTGAGTGAGGCCAATGTTGGTACTAGGTATGTGGCCCAGAAAGACATTTCCCTATAGAGGCCCGTTTGAAAATAAATGTGTGTTAAATGTTTACAAAGATAGCTTCAACGTTGCATATGACAAAAAAGTCTTTGAATATTTCCATTATTTATTTGGATTGCGAGGATTGGTAACTGCACTGGGTACTTCTGTGAACCATCATTGTCCTGAAAGTATAAATTAAATTTAGGCTTTCACGATGCTTATTTTACTTGTATATGTTCACCTAAAAATGCATATTTGAAGTACAGGTCGCTCCTGCTGCGATTGCCACGTTGCCACATGATTGTCACGTGCAAAAAAACACTAATACGCATGTCCGCTGAGCAACCAGGAAGTCGAGGAAATTTTTAGCGGATGTGCAGGGTGAGCAAGTTCAATAGACATGAATGGGCCGCCATTTGCCGTTTAGTCTATATGTATTAAACCTCCTTGGCGAGTGCCCCGTTATGTTACGAAAAGGTAACGTTATTTCTGTCATGTCAACATGTCGAAAGGAAACTCACATGATGAATGTGTGTGCTAATGATACAACCTTGTAGAAATACAATAATCTTGTAGAATCACCATCTTTGTCAGTATTGTTGTATTGAGTATTTTTGTCATTATAGTCTCCCATATAATGACTGTGTAATAACAGACAAAATCTGTAAATGTTTGTATGGGAAACCATGTCTTACTCATTGTGTACTTACAGATATTGGCTCGTAAAAAAAATGTAGATAAATATTTTTTTGAACTGACTCTAGCAGTACAATAACAGTAACAATCTGTAGTATCACATTCCTAAATTGACCTATGTATTTATAACAAAACCTTGTAAAAAAAAAAAGTCATGTTGTAGAATTACCATCATAGACTTTATCCTTAAAAAAAGGCTTACTGTATTTCGTAATTAAGTAATTTATCCGTAAAATGATGGAGAAAATTTAATAATAGTCATTTAATGTAAATTTAATGCAATTTGACAGTTAAAAAAAAGTGAAATGCATGTCAATTAACGCAATATTTGATGGTACTTTGCATGTAAATTTACATCTTTTTTACAGTGAACTTACAGATATTGGCTTGTAAAAATACGTAGATAAATTATTTTTTAACTGACTGTAGCAGTATAATAACAGTAACAATCTGTAATATCACATTTGTAAATTTACCTGTGTATTTACGTATTTTTATGGCAAAACCATGTAAAAGAAAAGTCATGTTGTAGAATTACCATCATTGACTTTATCCTTTAAAAAAAGCTTTACTGTGTTTTGTTATGAAGTAATTTAACTGTAAAATTACGGAAAAACATTTAATAATTGTCATTTAATGTAAATTTAATGCAATTTGACAGTTAAAAAAGAAAAAGTGAAATGCATGTCAATTGACATGATATTCGATGGTACTTTGCGCGTAAATTTACATCTTTTTTTTACAGTGTAGGCCGACTTCTGCTCACCACGACCCAAATAACTCGTTGTAGCCTTTTGGTCTCATTATAGTCGTGGCTGCTGTTGGTTGGATTTCCTCTGCCAATAAAAGCAGGCGATGGCATGAGAGTTATTCTGGTTCACCGGAGAGGGAACCTTATGAATCCTTTAAAGATTTAAATGTATAGGGGTTAATTCAGTGATATAGTAATAATAATAAACATCTCTCCGTAAGATGTAAGAGTCTTTATACTGTATACTGTATATGGCGCACGTCTATAATGAACCGGATTAAGTTTGCGCTTGTATTCTGGCAATGCCACTTGTTCCGCGTCACCAGATGGTCTGGCTTCATGCAGACATATTCCACCTCATTGGGCACGTGGAAGGGGACAAACAAGCAGTCTGGTCTGACTGATAAAAACATGCTGGAGACAATCTGACCAGGGTTTCCAAAAGCATCTTGGCACAACTATTATTGTTGACTGATTCTAATGAAAAAAGATGATTTCAATGCTCAGGTGTTTTTGGAAACAGCCTTTCTTCTTCTTTGTGCTAAGATGAAAAGGCTTAAACTAGATATTGGTCTTTTAAACTTTCATTCATCAATAAAATGAAAGTTAATTAAATTGAATTAAATTAATTCATTTATAATAGGGACAAAAATACCTTACTGCTCAGATGTTCCCAAAGCTGCTTCTTTTTTGGTGACGAAATGGAGCATCTAGTGATATAGCCTATCATCATCTTTGTTTCTTGACACATGGAGCATGATGGAGATGATCCTAGTGCTGATATGTTTTAGGGAACACAGCACAGATGTGTATGGCAATGACGCTTAAGGAATGCCCCACCGGAAGGCCATGTAATTGAGCCACAGTGTCCTCCATTTTAGTGAATAATCAATAGAAAATATTGATTAGTTTGTCTTACAGAGTAGAATTGATTCAAGTTAAATAACTACAGAGCATGCAGCTGTTGTGTAAGCATAAGTCCACCCAAGGGCCTGTGGATCATTAGAAATGACTCATTTATATCACATGACGGATCGCTGATGAAATACTGCAAATATGCTGGCTCTGTGTGTACTTGTGTGGTAGCGGCAGCTCCATAAAAGGACGCATTCACAATAGCAGAGAAAAACTGTGGGGGAAACAGAGATTAAGATGACTTTGTGCATGCAGGTCAGTGTGATTGCAACTAGAATGGTGTCACATTGATAGGTTGCTTCTGAGGTACGGAATAGATGGAAATAGAAAAACTGGACAGTGTCATAACTTAACTTGTCAAAGTTATTAAAGAGGTACTGTCTAACCATGACATGTCCTCTGATCTCCAGAAAATCAACCTGGATGCTGTAACAATCACCTTTTCTACTTCGTTAATGGTGTTAATGCTGTTCTGAGTCTGTCTTCTGCTTGTTTAAATGGGTCTGCATATGGCTGCACAAGAGGACATTTTAATCATTTTCTAATGGTTGCTAATGTTTTTCTTGTATGAATGTCACAAAATCTGAGACCAAAGTGTAACAAACCAGATTTTAACCTTTAACGTTCAACATGGGACACCGAATTTCTACCATACAGCAAATGGAGACACACACACTCACAAAGAGCTCTGTTAACAGGCGTCCATGAGACCACACCCAAACGACAGCTGTAGCTGGCTCTATCAAGGGAACCTTTCCTTAGAGTTTTCATTAGGGTTCACACAGGAACAAAATATATATATTTTAACCCTGTACGGCGTATATCTGGCGTGTTTATTGCTTTCTACATGTGAAAAAGCATGAAATGGGTTAAAAGGGGACATTTCAAGTGCCCAGCTTTGCTAGCTGGGTGCCACTGGGGCACAATTGCCTGCACCAGGACCAACAATGAAGACTGTGGTTGTGCTAAGCAGCTCCCCGGTGGGACTGGATGTGTGTGCTTACTTTCCCCTACAACTCCCCCCAGGCTATTAGTTATGTGTTCTTATTCACTGGCCTGGAAAATAAGTGGCAAAAAACGAATAAAAATGTGTTATTCTAAAGCAAAGACCCCCACTTGCAGGAAAGCTAAATTAGGCATGACAAGGTTTCATCTTTGAGATGCAAAAATTTAGTTTAAGTAGAATTGAGCAGACTCCACTCATAGAGGGAGTTTAATATGGTAAATTAGACAGTAGAGCAATACATGCAACAATTGTGAGAATCCTCCAACCAGCACACAGATAGGTGTCTGTATAAATATGACCATATTGGTGTCACTTAATCAAAAAATACATAAAAGAAAAGAAGGAATACCTTGCATGGAACTACTTAATCCTAGGAGGAGGATACAGAAGGAAATAAAACATCAGAGACAGACAGAATTGGATCTATGACATATACTTGGTGTGAAGTGTGTGATCTGGCAGCATAAATCATGGGGGGGAATCTCAACACACATTTGTGGTACCCCATTTCTGACTGGCTGTGGTGATAATGTCCTCTCCTGCATCTTTCTTCTAGTTTTAATCAGAGCTTACTGTTGCTTAGGCTGAAGAGCAATCAATTATATAGATGAGTCATTGAGTTTATTGGAGGCTAATGGATGACTTTACAGGAGCTGAAAATCCAACTCATTCAATAATGAGCAGGTATCCACCATAGGGTCAAACAATAATCTGGATCCCATGGGGAAATGTGTTTTTCCATGTTTTTTAGCATGAGGGAATGGAGCCCCTAACCCTGGAAGTGTTAATGCTCTGCTCAAGAGCTACAGGAACGGCGCATACATGTATCAGGCTGTTATGGACCGGGAAGAGGGGAGATGGCACCACAGACTTTAGGATAAAGGGAGAGAAAAAAATAATGCTAGCTCAACACTTCGCCCGAAGTTAGTCAGGAATGGACTAAACACTATCAACAGCTGTGAAAGGTTTAAATGAAAATATGTAAAGAAAAAAACAAAAACAAACATACACAAAACCACTTGAAAACAGGCAGAACAATTGAAAAAGTTAGTACGTCTTTTTATTGACCATAAATACAGTATGCATTGCCAACCTAGAATCAACATTTGTCCTTACTTTCAAAACGTAAGCATTATAATACATCACATATGAACACTTGCATATCCCTCTAACCATCTCAGACACAACTGTAAACATGTTTCCATCTTGAGCACTTGCACAGTAGAAGTGACATATTTATAGACATTTACATCTTTATCTACACCCAATATTTCTACAAAGTATCGAAAAAATAAATTCAACATTTGTGTATGTATATTAGTTCATGATGGGGCATGGGTTCATGAGTGACCCCAAGTGGCATTTTGGCTGCATCTCAAAAGACTATTAAATTCCTTACGTCCTTTCCCACCCCCTAGACCGTAGCCTTCTCTAAAATGCAAACCCATGGTCCCTTCTTTATGTTATAGTGTAGGCCTGAGAGCACAATCTGCAGTGTGTTGCAGCCAAAAATGAGCCGCAAGAAAATAAATGACTGTTGAGATGCAGCCTTCATCTGTAGCAAAAGAGGCAGATCCATCCATCAATTATTTTAGCGAGTAACTAGCCCCTTCAAGGGTCAAGACTGCGGCAAGACTACAGTCTCAATGAATTCTTCCCTCCTTCCGGCTTCATTTTCCTGAAATGCATTATCGATCAGACGTGACTAGACTGGGCAAAGTCAGCTTCTGGTAAAACTACTTCTACCAATCAATTTATGTCAGATTAGATGAGTGAAATCTACAAAGACGGGAGGATAAAGAGTTTACAGCGTAGGTGTTCAAATTCCAGTAATTATGTTATATGGACTTAGAATACACCTTTCCTTCATCCCCTCGTATCTTATATGCCTTTATTGGTAGAAGCAATTTCAAACCTGGCTTAGCCCACTTTAAGCACGCTGTATTTGTGGTGAATTCAAAGCAGGAAGTCACCCAGAGCAATGCAGTGTGAGGCACATTTCAGGGAGTAGTTTGAGTGGTCTGGCCATGTGACTTGGTCAACCTAACCCAGGACATCAATGAACCCCCGAGGAGCTTGTATAAGAAGTGAACGTCACTTAAGTCACAAACGCAGGCTTCTGAAGATGCATGGGATCCAAGTAATGTGATTTCAATTGATTTGGCCCCACAGTGTTGCAGTAGCTACTACAGAAAATCACATTGTATTATCCGTTTCGTTCCTCACATTTTCCTTCAGTGCACTTAAGATTCTTACCAGGACCACTTGCAACCCAATCTACCTAAAATGGTGGACCAGCAAACATCCTTTTTTTTTTAACAAAAATATCTCTGACATAAACAATATAACAAAAAATGAAAGGCAAAATTTTTGTTTGAATTTGTTGAATCAAACAATGTGTATGAGGCTCAATCCAGCATCTAGATTGAAGGTGCTGGATTGTTAAACATTTTGTGGCAATAAAAAAAACCGTTTAAAAATCTCACTGTAAAATAATATTAAGTTGAAAAAAAGTTGAAAAACAAAAATAGCAGAGACGTCAGCAGCAGCACATGATCAGACAGCAGTATTATAGAAATGCTTATTGTTTCAGGGAAAAGAGTAATATAAAGTAAGATTCAGATTCAGTTCAGTTGGCTGAAAAGCAATTGACCTCACACCAAAACAACAAAACAAGGCTGTATAATACTGGGGTTTGATTCCTGGGGAGATGGGACAGACTGAACCCAGGCTGGGAGCCAGCCTCCGACACTTTCAATAATAAATGGATCAAATCATTTATTTATTTCACCTCTCCTCCTCTCTTCTCGCCTTTCCCCTGTCTGCCTGGTCTGGTTTCTTTTGCTATGAAGAGGGTGACTTGGTGGGAGGGAAGAGGAGGCCAGACACGGCTTCCTTTTAGGAGGTGGATGCTGAAAGGAAGAACAAGGATGAGACAATATTCTTACAGCCAGTCAGAACTGGGGTTGCACACATGCGCGCTGTGACTGGGAGTGTAGTCTTTCGCAGGCGACATGTTGCGGACAAAGAGCGCTGTATTCTGTGATGATATTGTCTCCTCCTCACTCGTCATCCTGGGGAGCAGGTGGTTGCTGCAGCAGCGGTCTTATAGGGAAAGGGTGTGGCTTCAGCAGGGGGCAAAATCCTTGGAGCTGGAAATTTTAGCGGCTAGGCATCCAATGCGTGGAGTGAGGATGATGCAAGAGGCGAAGCTTTAAGCACAACTCAGAATTTCAGCGTCTACATATCACCATGTTAGGAGCTATCCATCCACAACTATAGATCTCCCATCTGCAGCTCGACACAAGGGCAAGAAGGGTAGCCACCAATATGTGCTGCAAATATATGGGCTGAATGTAGCAAATGAGACACTGAACTGAGCTTTAGTGATTTAAGAGTCCAAAGGGTAGATGGTAGATGGCTACTAGGTTAAGGATTACAAGGTTCGGTCAAGTTTTGATGAAGTCAACAACTCAGCTGTCTGAGATGTGACCAGCACCTTCATGATCACTGGTTTCCATGACTACACTCTTGGCGAAGTTCTGTTCATGTGCATTGTTCTTTGTTTGTTCCTTTCTGTTGCTCCTTCAACACAATTCCTTGTGTTGTTCACAATACATTTCCTCAATGTGATGATGCCAAAGTCCCATCTTCCTCCTATTGATTATATTCTAAGAACTTGCAGGGAATATGGAAGCTGGTGGGGGGTGGGGAAAATGCTTAGTTGAGTTCAGAGTTCAGCAGCCAGGGGCTGTCAGGCTAGTATTTACTGTTAGAATAGACAGCTACTGCCTTGCAGAGAGAACAAGACTTTCCCTCTGTTTATTAAATCCCTCAAGAGACCCTTGACTGCCTCAAGAAAAATGTGAAATATCCAATATATTTTCTATGTTCTGTAAGGATGAGACCTTTAGCTGAGCTCAAATAATACTTTTTTGCTTGGGGCTTTTGAATTTGGTTCCAGCAACCATAGATTTGCTTCAAAGGGTTGTTGTGTGCTCTCAGCAACCTCCACGTGAAATCCACCCCCCTGGTACCATTACCACTTAAGCCCATCCAAATATCAGAGGAAAGCCTGCAGTGAAGCTGGAGGAAGATCAAGAGTAGTGAGGAAAACCAGGGAATGGGGCTGCCAGGCTACTGTCAACTTTGGGACCGGAGAGCTACAGGCTTTGGGGAGGTTCAGGAGCGGTGTAAGGGTCGTTATTCGAGGGGTCATGAAAGTAAGGTACCAAAAAAGATATACTGTTGGGTGGATAGTGTATTGGAGGGTTTCTTTGTCTATGGATTTTTCTCAAGGATTCCAAAATTGTACCTTAATCCTAGCTAACCTAAATTCCTACCTTAAACCTTAAGGGGACATGGGCAGCTGTAGCAAATAGCTAGTAGCTTCATACAAAATTATAACTGCCAAGTCAAAAGCCTTAGGCTGCTAAAGCCACCAGTTACTCCAGAACAATTTGAAGATCCAGTGTAGATCTTGCCCCAGATTTTGAATACACCGTCTTGGAGGTTTCTTATTGTCCATGTGGAGTCGGTGGCTTACATCGCTGGCTAGGAAGGTTTGCAGAGCAGTCAGAAAGGTCCTGTTGTTGACCATGCTGATGAGGCTAGGGAGCCTTATATCTAAAAATATTGCAAAATTGAGGCATGTGGAATGTCTTCAAGCCTCCAGTGACTCAGATTTTACTTTCTGGCACAAAAATTGATCCCATTTTTAACAGACAATAACTTCTGACTGTTAATCACTATTGTCTACTAATTAAAGGCAGCGAGAACATTTGGCTTGTATTGCTTAACAGAAATGTTGCTTTAGGTGGACATGAATTTAGTTCCAGGAAGTGAATACTGTATAACTGGAGTCTTTAAAAACGTTCCTGACCCCTAAAACCGGTTGAGAAAGCTAGCTGTGGATCATCATATTGTCAGTGCTGTCGGGTACAGGTGTCTGCGTTGTCCCTCCATGTCTGCTGCAGCTGCTGGAGGTGCTGAAAGGCTCTCTGGGTGATGTTAAGAGCTGGGTGGACCTTCCTCAGACTGGGCTCTCCAATCAGAGACAGTCCACACAGCCCTAAATAGGCATGGAGAGGGTCTGATGGACAGGACAGGAGAAAGTGGAAGGAGAGAGGGGGGGGGAGGGAGAGAGAGAGAGGGGCCGTAGAGAAATGGAAGAACGAGGGTGGTGATTAAGAAAAAACAAGAGAAAGGGAAACTAGGTCAGATGGTAACATGTATCACAGCAGTAACACCTGCTTGTGATAGGTCTGTAGATTTCCGAGTGATCAGAGCTAAGATGGTCTCTGTTGTCATCTAACCCTCCATTATTAAAAAAAAGGGAAAAAACAACTGGAAACGAGAAAATACAGGCCTGAAAATTTTGATCCAAGCGCACACACAAAAGGTCCTTGACCATGAATACCACCTGATCGTTATGTATTGTTTTTGTAGCACTGTTCCTTTAAGGGAATCTAAATAATGCACATGGTTGGCCCATGTGTTCCTCCCTCCCCCGGGAGCTGACTAAAAGCCAAGCAGGCCAGTAAATGGAACGGTAATTGAATTATAATGAAATGACAGCTGATTGGACACTGACATTAGAATCAATCAAAACACCATTAGCTGTATCAGTCATGATTCATAAGCACTCAAGCTCAAGGTTGGAGAGAAGATGTGTTTGAACTACGCCATACCCCCAACATGTCATTCTACATAGCTAAAGTGAAAGATGTGTGTATTGATATGTTTTACAGGATTACAAAAGGATTTTTGTTTTCCCCTTAAACTTTCAAATTAGACGTGTGAATCAGAAACCAACATCAACCTTTCTATATATATTATTGATACTATAATAAACTAGTGTACTTTACTACATACTTCAAAGGAGTCTGGAGATGTTGGTGCCAGAAAGGCAGAACTGGCTTTTTTGGTACATTTATAACATTAAAAATATTTTCAAAATGTTTGCTAATATTGTTCAATGTGAGTATCTCTTTATTTGTATGTGATAATATTATCAATAAATAAGTTATTTACAACAACTGATCAAAATTGAGTGAGTTTTTTTGTTTTGCCAACCCCTACGTACGCCTCTCTGGCTCCAAGCCCTTGTTCTGGTCTGTATTATTGTTCCTTTCCTATCTTCCCTGACCAGTTCCTACATGAATGGCCATGGAAGACTCTGGATTTGTGTGTTGTGTGATTTGTGTGTATTGAAACACTGGAAGCACTGTTTAAGGACACACAAGTTCAATGCTATCTGCACCTATAGTCCAAAACAGATCCTTTTCATTCCCTGAAACTCTTTTGTTCTATATTACTTTGTCAATACAATCCCTGTTCTTTGGTTTTGCTTTATTGTTTCGTCCACCCTATCTTCCCAGCCCAGTTCCTGTAATGTGAGGAGCTCTATCTCCTGTGTCCTCAGGCGAGCTATGAACAATCACCTCATCAATTAGACATCACACAGGCAAGCTAGCACACACACACACACACGCACACGCACACACGCACACCATGGAGGTTTAGGATGACAAGCAGTTTTCCACTGACCTAAAGTAAAACTGTCAACCACAACCCCACCCTGACCTCTCTGCACCTGTGGAGGGCAGGTCCGTAACCTCCTGACCAACAGACACCATGAACACACACAATGTTAATAGCCTGTGTGGCACTGGCTAAAAAAATAAAGACATTGAAACCGCTTGCTTTGTCCTCCTCTTTGTCCCTGAGGAGACATCCTCAGACTTACTGAAAAATAAAACAGTAGCACAAGTTCAATTACACGTGCCATTTCAAAGTGATTCTAAAGACCAAATTGTATGAGATTACACGGGTATGACCACACTTGGTCTTAAAACTGCTGTTATGAGTCCTCTGTGGCTGTATTATTTAAGCGTGTCTACTTTCTTGCTCTCCATCTCTTTACATTGCTTGCATGCACTGTGCGGCTGGATTGCCTCCAGACCATGTACAGGGTGTCTGCAAGTTTCATCAACTTAAATTTAAGACCTTTTTAATTCCAGTTAGAATGAAACATAAGACCAATTTCACATTTGAATCTTTTTTTTTTTTTAAATGAAGACAACTTAATTTAAACAATAAACAAAGCTGACAATAATAATTGCCAGCTGACTGAAAGCTTCCCTCCCTCCTTTGGGTGTCTTTTTACCTGGGTGGCTGTCCGGCCATTTAGCGAAGCCCCCCACCAACCGATCCTGTGTGGATAGGATGTAGTTCCTGTTCTTCTCAGAGTCAGTATACTGGAACACATCTAACAGCTAGGAGAGGAGAGGAGGACCATTATTATTATCAAGAGGAGCGATAGAGGCATGTATACAATAGGTTTTCTTTTTTATCCTCAAAGAGATACTGTATACCATGATGTGTTATGTAGAGTGTGGAATATAGAGAATCATATCGCTGTATTTCATGTCACAAAGATGGGTCATCGCAACAAATACCCAACACAGAACAATAATATTCTATATTATTCTGCGTACTTATCGAAACACAATAATGTTTAGACCACATCCAGCTTCACTGCATGTCATACTGTACTCTCGCCATATACAAATATTTTGTGTGCGTCTTTGTACCTCTGGCTTAGTTGTGACTCACAGGTTTCCTGCGTTTATGTGTGGGTTATGTGTTTGTATGTACCTCTGGCATAGTTATGACCCAGAAGTCCACATCTGCTCACAGGGTTTCTGGCAGGTGTGTGTGTCTGTTCTTTCTGTCTCTCTAGCTCTAACAAGCACCATGACATCATTTGTTGGGTTGTGTTTGCAGTGTGAGTATGTACGGCACGAGAAAAATATTTGCCCCCCCCCATTTTCTTTTTTCCCAAACTTCAGTGTCATTTTCTTCTCTTTGACTCCTTTCACAAACTAGTAAGCTCCACAATGTCCTGAACAAATTCAATGTGAAAATGGTGCAAAAATGCAGAAAATCAAACAGGGCGAATACTTTTTGACAGCACTACATGTTCATGCATGCAGGTGTGTACGTGTATTTGCACCAGTGTGTACCTCTAGTGTGGCTCCCACCCAGAAGGAGTAGCATGTGTCTACAGGTTTGTTGGGGCGGCCGTGGAAGCCGCTCTGCTGCCTCATGATACACCAGCGCCGGATCCTGTCCAGCTCCCGCTGACTCAGCGCCTCCTCCAGACGACCCATCAGACATAGAGAGGCTATGGCACAGAATGTCCAGCCACCTGGACAGACAGGCAGTCATGCTCATCAAATACATACAGCGGATATCAAAAGTTCCAATTTCTGAAATGAAACCTCATTCAATCAGACTTTCCATTTTCCATTTTCGTTGGATATAGTAACCAGCACAAATCAGGGTAAAAACAAAGACTACTCATTTCTGACAATGTATTACAAATGGAAAACTAAAACACCTTGCTTGTGTGGGCATTCCTTATAATTGGGGGCTGTAACTGTTAGAATGTAACTAATCACATTGCAAAGCATGCACAAAGCTAATGAAGTGCCTGAAATCAAATGAAGTGATTCTAACTAGATTAATTAAAACCATGGAACTGACTGAAGGTTTCTTTGTTAGTAAGCTGAGACAAGCATGGGCTACAAGGAGCTAAACCTTCGAGATCTTACTGTTGAAACGTGAAAAGATTAGAGGATGGATATAAAAAGATTTCACAGACCATAAAGACACCCTGGAACATAGTGAGGACCATAATCAAGAAGTGAAGGGAAATTCTGCACCACTACTTTGGCTAGATCAGGCTTTTCCTCTGAGATGAATGAATGTGCAAAGAGGAAGCTCATCAGGGAAGCTACCAAAAGGCCAACTGCAACTTTAAAAACAACAGCAGGACTGTATGGTGGACTCACTCCATGCATATAGCAATGTCCCATCTTAATTATGGAAGAAGACGACACAGTCAGTCTCCCAAAACCATGTGGGACATTTTTTTTTACGATCTGATGAAACTAAAGTAGAGCATTTGGGTCATAAGTCCACAAGACATGTTTGGCACAGAGCCAACACTGTTCAGCATGGCGGTGGCAGCATCATGCTATGGGGCTGTTCCTCTTCAGTGTGAAAAGGAGCTAGTGTGAAGGGAAAATCAATAGCTCAAGATGCCAGGAAAATTTGGCGAACCATCTGCTGCCTTCTCAGCTCAAGTTAAAGAAGAATTTCATGATCAGGGGCACACAGCCAAATCCACCAAGAAATGGCTGAAGAAAAAGCAAAATCAGTATGCTGGAATGGCCCAATCAGAGGCCCGGACCTCAATCCTAAACATAATAAGTGGACTGGCCTCGAGAGAAATGTGAATGGGAGGTCCCCTTGCATTTTGGGAGTGTGTGAACTCTTTTGCAACGAAGATGGGACAAAATTCCTAAATTCAGATGTGCTAAGATGGTAGAGACATATCCAAATAGATTTACTGCTGTTAAGGCAAAGGGGGTTTTCTGCTAAGTATTAATTGAAAGATGTGGTGTTTTAGTTTTCCACTTTGAATACATTGTCAGAAATGAGTAGTCTTTTGTTTTCACCTTGATTTTGCTGGTTACTATATCCAAACTAAAGTGTAACAAGTGATTTAATGGGTTTAACTTCATGCCTCAGGCAACAGGAAAGGTGAAAGAGTATGTAACAAAACACTGAGCCACATGGACGGACACACCAACAGGAAAACAATGACATTAATTCTGACAAGAGACAAAGACACACAGACAGGTTATGGCACAGAACCACCTGGACAGGCAGACAGGTAATAATTTAATAAGAGAGACCCTGACACACAGACAGAAATGTCACGGTTAAGAGACATTTTCAAGATCAGAACTCTGATCTTGAAAATTTGGCTACGATGCCAATTTTGTACTTAATTAATGAAAAGAATCCTGCAGTGTTTATCCACCCGACATGTTTCGATGACAGAAAGACAACTAGATAATTACAGGGCACAGCAGTGAAAACAGAGGTTGTGTGCGCTGTCTGTGCGGTGTCCTTTTACTGCCAAATATCAGAGCATGTGCTGCTACATTCATGTTCCTCCTTTCACTGGAAATAGCATGGAGCCATCTTACCTGCCCCAAGAAGATGTACAGTAGCAGTGTGTGTATTTCTGTGAATGTGCCTGTTTGCATACTTTTCTACACAAGAAATGAGGACTTTTAGGCGACATAAAGACATTGTAGGGAGTCCTGCTGACTTAGAAAAAGGGGTGATTTTAGGATTAGGGAATACAGCTTACAGACAGGGCTAGAATTAGTCTATGGTAAGGGTTGAGTTTAGGCATGTACTTGTGACGGTTAATGTTGAACGAATGCATTCATTGGAATGTCTTCACAAGTATAGTGACACAAACGTGTGTGTGTGTGTGTGTGTGTGTGTGTGTGTGTGTGTGTGTGTGTGTGTGTATCTATTAACAACGTTATCAGTATAGTCAGTGGAGCAGCTATCCATTACCTTCGCTGACCTAGCTGTCCACTTTCTTTATCGTCACCATCACTACAAACACATTACCACTATTAAAGGCTGCTTATCGGTGTGTGTGTTTATCTATTAACAATGTGTGTGTGTGTGTGTGTGTGGGGCGAGGTGTGTGGGTTGGGGTGTAAATCTACCTCCATGTCATCCCATCCTCTCATCGCCACTGTCTAGCCCGCTATCTGCCTTAGGCACAGTAGGATCAGAGGGAGTAAATATAAATCTGGGTCTGGGACAGTTCCACAGGTGTTCATCCAGGATGTGAAGTTAAAAGGATGTGAAGGATGTGGATGTGAAGTTAAAAATAATGGGGCAACAAGCAGAATTAAGTGTACCCTTTTTTTCATTTCACCCTGTTCATATTTTTTTGCCGAATATCAAAAAGTCACGCGTGAATGCGACTGCTGTCTGCCATGGGTCACCGTAGGTGATTTGTGGGAGCCTATGACTGGGGGATTCTTTCCAGTGCATTATGGGTAAAAGAAAAAAAAAGAAGCAGTTGATCAGAAAACAACTGAGCACACAGCCTGAGGCACTCGAAAATGTTGGCACCACACAGGCAGCAGTACAAGAAAATGCAGACTCCACACAAACCACTGCGTCACCAAAAAAAACAAAAAACACTATGGTAAAAAAATCTCAACAATCGAGGAGTGGAAGATGGACTGCTACAAAGAGTACAAAGACAGGAAAACAGCACCATCCTGGCCGGCTGCCAGTTTCCAGCAGTGTGGAACACGTGGTATATTATGACTTAAATAAATCAGTGGTCAAAAATGCCCCTAAAAATCAGATGAAGGGGGCAAATAATGCCCTTTTTGTAATACCGTGCTCCATCTATTGAGCTACACAGGACCAACAAACATATCTGCAAACACATGTGAAAGTGTGCACATTTAAGGCACACAATGTGGGAGGCCTTGACGTATAGATATCTTTATTTAGGTATAATCAGCAATCAGACATGAGTGGGCTGGTTTGGCATTGAGATTGGTCTGAACGAAGCCTGGATCACAGTATCAGAATGTATAGAAAGGAAGAACATTACAGTGATATACAAAGACCTCTCTCTTCAAGCCATTTTAATTCTATACCTTTCATTTACACATTCACCCTAACACAAAATTGAAGAGTGACAGAAAATGCTACCTATACTTTGTCAAAAGGTTATGCCCTTGGATCTCTCCCCCACAGTGCTTTGACATGTGGGTGGTGTGTGTGTGTGTGTGTAGAACCAGAGGCTTTGTGGCAGAATAATAGGGTTTGATTTGAAAGGGGGGGTTGGATTAATGAGGACATCGTTTCTGTTGAGATGGATTTTAATGGCTAATCCTTTAAACCAGTTACTCCCATCAGCCCACCATCACGTCCTGTACTACTGTACCGCCAACACACAAACGTTTTGATCTGATGTGAACCTTCTTACCTGAAAAGGATAAACATGGAATCGAAATGTGGCCGAATGGAGTGCCAAGTGTGGGGGTTTTACTCAGAGACTTACTCAGGCCAGACCGTCAACTTGATGTTCATAAGGCTTTCAAACCAACATCTGTAAGTGAAGGAAATAATACAAAGCAATAAGAGACCATCATACTCACCATGTGACTCCAGCCCGCCTCCCTGGCCAAACCCGTTGTCGTAAGACTGCGGAGAGCACAGCGACAGAAAGACATTCAATTACATTCGAGATATTTGATCCTGCAAGAACGGCTATTGTGAAGGCAAGTGGCAAATCAGTTAAGCTTAATCGCATTCAAATCCCATTCTGCAATGTTGTAGTCGTATTACATGCAAACATTCAATTTCAAATTATTTGTAACCCCACGGTAACCATAGCACAAATTCATGTAACAAGGAGCACAGAGGACAGACATCTGCAAGATTCATTAAGCTAAATTTAAGACCTTTTAAGATCTTTGATCTTAAAAAATGACTTTGAAAGTTTGCAGCTGAGATAAATGTGAAAATGAAAACAACTCAAATACAGGTCTGTATTACTGGGCTGATTTCTCATTGTGAAAACTGCACACCAAGAAACATCAACATTTTTAAGACCTCTAAAACTTAATCTAAGACTTAAAATGCTTTAGGTAACTGTATTCAAGACCATTTAAGGCCTTGAGGTTAGAGAGTATAAGTTAAGGCATTTTATGGGTTTTTGACCCTCAGTAGTAATTTAAGAGTCATTTAAAAAAGCCGACAGTCATAGAGTTAAGGAATGGCATGATCACAGGAATCATTTTCGATTTTGTTCAAGTGAAACCCAAGACAGCCAGCATTGCTAGGGGGCCAACAAAACGGGTTATATCTGACTGTTTTCCATAGTACAACCAAGAAAAGTGCTGGGGAAGAACTGGTCTCCAGTAGCTCTAAACCCATAGTCAGATATACAACACAGCTATGAGAGGCAGCCAGCTCATTACGATGACAATATGATTACCGATAATCGGGACAGACACAGTATGTGTGAAGGGGAGCATGCTATACACAAGGGGAAGGGTGACGTTAAGGACAACATTAGTCATCATCCTTAGCCTTCATCCTCTCTGGAAACTTATTTATAGAACATCAAGACAGAGCACGGTGGAGGGGGAGGGAATACGAATTTGGGAACTACCTAAATTTCTAACGGTGACGTGATAGAGCAGCTTAGGACTGGTAATCAGCAACAAAGAGGATGTACAGCATCCATATTTAGCTGACCCTTCCCTTTTTAATAAAAGATTTATAGTCCATCAAGTCTGTACGTAGTAGGTTTGCCTCTTCCTCTTATAGACACTTGCACAGCACTAAAAGTTCACTACTGGTCATAGTGAATGTGTACCTGTTCCCTTTTAGTGGTTAATAGGGAACCAAATTTGCCAACAAGAATTGACTTTTAAAGTGGATTAAATCATAGTTTAAATTTAGGTTCAAATCATTAATCTCATTTCATCATCATTTCAAATCTAGGTTTACTTATTTTAAACCTAATAAATCCGACGACCAATAATCTTAGATTAAATGAAACCATGTTGGTGCAACCCAGCCTAAGAGAGGTAAAGGGTCCTGGAGGGGTTTTCCAGTCTGGCCCAACTGTTTATAGGACAGAGTAACTAAAATAACTGACATTAACAGATGAGCATGCTCAATAACCTTGTTGTGGGATCCCAGATGAGTTGTGACTTGCGAGTGTACTATGGTGTGTTCCTTCATGAAAAGAGGAGGAGCCTGGGTTGAACTCACTAACAAAGCCTAGTCCTCGTCTGTCTGCATCTGTTCTGATCAGATCATGGCAACAATACGGGTGGTAAAGTGATACCTGGCGCCATCCAAACGCTAGTGGTTTCTGTATTCTTATACGTATCAATTTGACTTGGCAAGGGAAATGTGAAATCCACCAACCACTGTGTGGTCAGGGGACAAAAGGGTTGCTTTCCAGTCATGATTTACATCAGTTTAGATACATACTAAAAGATAACAAACTGCCTTATGTGCCTCTTCCTCCTTTGTCTGAGAGAGAGAGAGAGAGAGAGAGAGAGAGAGAGAGAGAGAGAGAGAGAGAGAGAGAGAGAGAGAGAGAGAGAGAGAGAGAGAGAGAGAGAGAGAGAGAGAGAGAGAGAGACTGGGGGTGTTGCATACACATCCATGGACAAAGAAACAATGAAATCAAACACTCAGTTCTTGTTAAAAGGTCAAACTTTAAATAAACTACAGTTCAGAAGTGAACAGGATCATCTCTCCTCTCTGGGGACTTGAGTTGTAAAAGAGACTCGGTTGACAGAAAGGCTTTTACCATTTGCACGTAAACTAAACACTCAATTCTGCTGACACTGATTTGTTTGATCGAACTAATTCACACCTGATGGAAAGACAAACAGCAAGGCTAAAGCAAGGGTCGACTAAAAAAAATCAGTTAACAATAGGACAAAAATATTGCTGTAGTGCCACATTACATCGTAAAACATGCTTTGTGGGGTGGAAAGTCTTCTGCTATGCCATTTAGACCATGACATGGCACTAAAACTCTCTCCTGCATATTCAGTGGTGGAAACACTGCCTTGAATCAGCGGTTGTGTCAAGATTTTGTCCTTTTAAAAAGCAGAGGGGCTGTCCTGTTGGCCTAGAGTGGTATTGGCCAAACCACTGGAAAAGCTCTCAGGGATAGGGGACTGGTAAATAGGACTCAATCAAAACAGTTAACATAGTGGGCAATAAGGAACAACAAACACTGTTTCCATTCATTAGGGGTGCAGCACCACAGCAGAAAACGACCAGCACTCCACGAGAAAATGTGAAAAATAACAATCAAAAGCCCTCTAAATGTCATCCTACTGTTAGTATCCAAAGAACAACATTTTTAACACTGCAACCTGTAACATAACCCTGACTTAGTTCAAAATGGGGACAGATGTGGAACAAAAACTAAAATTACACCCTTTTTTACTGCTGCTACATAAAAATCACTGAGGAAACATTGACAAAAAGTTACTTTTCGTAGGTCAACAAGCACTTGAATGAATGGGAGACTGTGCATGTAGCCAACCTCCACTTTTGCCCCACAGCTCAATGCCTCTTTATGTGTATTTATTAGCAGAGTCCACTCACCATGCTTCCTCTGATGTACTCTATGGCCTTCTGGATGTCCATGCCTGACCAGTCATCCAGCATGTAGCAGATACAGGCAGCGCAGTAGATAAACCGCATATCATTTTCACTTCCCTCTGGCACTGCGTAGAAACTGGGAACAAGAAGACACACACAGATACACAGACAGACAGACAGAGACAAACACACACAGACATTAGCTGAAGGTCTATATTTAGAGTGTGTTGTGTTCAAGGCATGTTGCAAGAAACCAAGAAAATCTTTGTCAGATCTCATTGATAAACTACTTGATCAGTTCTATTTCTGTCTCAAGACGGTGTTATCTGGCAGGTATAGAATACAAATGGTGTGTGTGTGTGTGTGTGTGTGTGTGTGTGTGTGCCAAAGTGAGTACTACTGTAGGACCAAATGTGAGTTTACATGTCAGCCCAAATTCAGAATGTTAGTCTTTACATGACCTCAGGTGTCTGAGTCAGAGTGAAAGTGCTCACGTGAATCAAAATTATAATACAAGTCAGTATAAGTTAAGTAAAAGTGTGTGTGTGAGAGAGCGCGCGTGTGTGTGTGTGCACCTACCTGCCATCCTCTAGCTGCAGTGCTTTGAGACCAGCCAGACAGGCCTGTTTGTTGACCCGGCTCAGGTCATCCCCCAGTATTAGTAGAGAGGCCAGCCCAGTGTAGGTCATGGCTACGTGACCACTGTCATATGGATGGAGCACCCCTGGACCCTATATTCAGATTAGATATTATTTATACAATTAAAGCAGAATAGGCAAAAAAAAACTAAAACATTACAATACACTATTTTGATATCTGCAGGATGATCATTTTACAGTGACACACTTGGGTATCAGCTCCAGGGATGCTGTTCTCTAGCCAACACTGTACTCTAACCTCCCTGTGGAGGGGGCTGGGTGAACATACACATACACACATTCATATATACATATAGATTAGTGGAAGAGCACAATGTCAAAAAGCAGTGACCCAAAGTATGATCTTTTGACCACTGCTAACAGTGGGAATGTTTGCTGAATTTCACAAACCAGTGAGATTATTTAGTCAAACTTGCTAGGCTTAGAAAAGGTGCAGGGTAGGCAGTGGCAGTACCTTAGAGCTGTAAGGTATTCCAATATGTGAGGATCCTCGAAACCCACAACGACTTAGATTGGATTCTGGGAGAAAATAAGAACAGGCGAGGCAGGTAGAGATGTAAGAAATATTATTTTCTGTGTATTGTTAAACAAATTAATTTTCCTAAATAACTGTCTTGTTGCAGGTTGACTACATCTAACAACATCACAAACCAGGTCCCATTCTGTTTGTGCTGACCTTCAGCAAGGTGACCTAGCTTTGAACAAGGTGTACTGCTGCCATCTAGTGGGGGTAGTACACACATTACATATAGCAGGTAAAAACAAATATCCAATCCATATCAAAGTTGTAGTTAAAGTTATGAAAAGTAATGCATGAAATTCAATCCAAATCAAATCAAGCCAAACTTGAGGTGGAACTCACATGACAGAGACAGGCAGGAGTTTGACAGTGAAACAGCACGGTGGAAAGAACAGGCATGGAGGTCAGGGTGGTGAATGGGTGTACGCATTTATCCTCAACTCCAAATGACTCAGGTTCAATTCCCAACTCATGCATATATGTTTTCTTCAGTTTTCATTACCAGCAAAGGTATTTCTTATTCACCCATGACCCAAACCAAGTCGCCAACCCTAACCTTATCTGAAGTGGTTTTAGTTGCCTAACCTTTCCTGTACTAACCTTACCAAAGTTGTTTTAGTGCAGTGATAGGTTATGCAGCTGGTTTAGTACGAATCAAGGGTGCAAAACTTTGTTGTAAGATCTCTTATGAATGCTGTATGAGAACACATTGCAACAAAATGTGTTCAGTGCATGCAGAGTTACAACAGCAATCCATACGAACCGTAGCATGTTGCATGGATAGCACAAAAAAAACAACATGCTACAAGACAATTTCAACATTCTACATTCAAACCATAGTGAAGTCCATTTGTTGATGTGTGTCAGGTGTCACGTCACCATTTTGTCCTGCGATAGGCTTATTTTA
Organism: Hoplostethus atlanticus; assembly: GCA_034670405.1. NCBI lineage: Eukaryota > Metazoa > Chordata > Actinopteri > Trachichthyiformes > Trachichthyidae > Hoplostethus > Hoplostethus atlanticus. The sequence continues at coordinate 10,699,518 of JAXDDX010000002.1, read as the reverse complement.
TATCATTCATGTTCCACTACATGAGTGGTAGTGTTATGCTCTCTTGTTTTTGGGTTTGTACTTTATACTATTTCCCTTATTTGATTGAGTAGACATTTGTAAGGTCCTGGCATTTTCAGTATACAGATGTTGCAGACAAAATAGTGTGCTAATCAATTTTCAGATTCCAATTTTCCATCTAATGACAAGAGAGCGGCCAGACACCAAACATATGGCAGCAGTGTAATGAGCCCAATCAAGCACCAGAATCACAACATGATTTCTGTTGGCATCTTGAATGATTAACTGACTGGGCGTCTAAACAGATGGCTTGTTGTTGAGACAGAAGAAAAAACAAGTCATTAAATATTTAGGTCCCGAACTTTCCCCAATGAACAGAAGTATAGTTTAGGTTAGGGAGGAAGGACACCTGGAGGCCCAATATGTGTTTCAAAACCCACACGGGTGAAAAAACTCAACACGATTTCTTCTTTCTTTCTTCTAGAATTGAATATAAAGTTGTCACCCTGGCCACATGGCCCTGATAAAAAATAACCACTACTCATCGGTAACCTGAACTCACCCTGCATCAGGGACAAGCCATGCAGTATCACAAGTTGAAAAGCATGTCCAACATAAACTGCAGAGATTTCATTGTCCTCTAGTTGCCCTCCATCTCTTGAAATTACCCTAAAGACTCCTTGAGAATATCCACAATATCCATATTTTAACCCTGACATGATAATGTAGCTCTGACGAGTTACCGGAGGTACTCAATACCACACACCATCTATTCATAATGTTATGGCTTTGACATTGGCTTTTGATTTGCTGCTGCATGTTATTCCCTCTTGAATTGTGCAGCAATGGGAATTCACAACAAGGGCTTGCACAGAGGCTGCAAACATCCGTCTCTCTTTCAAAGTTTCAAAGTTGAATAAGTGTCAACAAGACATCATCAATCCTTTTCTTTGGAGGTTCAGACTTTGCATGCAGGGGAACTGATTTCATGTTGTGAACTCGACATGAGACTTACGATCCTCTGTAGGTAGAACTTGTAAAGAGTAGAGCCACTCAATCAAGTTGTTCTTATTGATCACATCCAGGGAATCCAACACATCAAGACCAGACACTGCAAAAAACATGATGGTCAACCTGGACAGAGAGGCACAGAGCAAAAGGAACAAGTGTTAACCACAGAATAAAATTCTAATTTTATGAAAGACATTTAATATTCATAAACATGAATACAGAAGAAGATTACTTTATTTGCAATTCGGGGTGCATACGCACATGCACCAACACACACAACACATGCAAGGGGGGAAGTGGCCGCCACACACACACACACACACACACACACACACACACACACACGCAGGGTAGGGTGTCCGAATTGAATGAGGTCTCTGCTTTTCCCCATCCCCGCCGACCTTCCTCCAGGGACAGCCAGGGAGCAGTGGGCAGCCTCCAATACCAGCGCCCGGGGACCAATTCCAGGTGTACGTCCTCATCTTGGTCAGGGATAGGACAGGATGTTGCATGTTTTTAGATGGGGTTCTTTATAGGAGGAGACCCATGTGAGCACGGGGAGAACATGCAAACTCCACACAGAAAGGCCCAGGAGATAACCCACCTGGGCACCCCAGAGTCAACAGCGCCCCAGGCGGGAATCGAACCCAGGACCTTCTTGCTGTGAGGCAGCAGTGCAAGCAGTGCAAGCACTGCGCCACCGTGCCACACACATGCAGCAAACTAAAGAGGCCATTCAAACAGTGGCAATGAAGTACTCAACTGTAAGGTTGAGGGGGGTGAAGGCGCAATTCAAAACAATGTTGAACAGTAGCAGTAAGTCAAAATTGGGAAAGACAACCTGCCTGTTAAATACTTAGGTAGTGAATTCAACTTGTAAACATATGGTAGCCAACGCGTTAAGGTTAACTGGCAAGCTGTTTGGTAAGTTTACAAAAAGGAGCTAGCCGTAGTAACCCAACCCAGCTTTATTTCCATTTTGATTTAAGTCCTATTTCAAGTGATTGGCTGACTCAAGCCCAGGATAATATGATAACCTACTAACGTCAGCTAAGAAATGATGCATCCACATTGTGTACTATGATCTGACGCTGCACTGTACGTTAGTTCACGATTTCACGACAAGCAAGCTGTCATCACTTCACTAGCTAACGTTCGCAAGCAAACTGAATAACATTAGCTTCCCATGCAAAACGACTAACGACTAGTAAGCTACAGCTAGCTTGCTGGGTAGCCAAGTTCTCCAACTAAGCAGATCAGCTAGAGCATTAATTTCAGTAAACTTACCTGGTTGTTTCTAGGGAGGCGTATCTCTCGGGTAATACCTGAAGCGTTCTCTGGAAGAATCGTACATGTCGATCTCTTAAAAATTCTATTTGCTCAAATTCTTCTAACTGGCTTTCTTCTTCGGCCATCTTTGCGTCCGCACCTATGAGCAATCTTTTCCGGTCCGTTTATTTTTCAAAATAAAAGCGCAGACTACAGAGCTCTGTTTATTCGAGAGCTTTTGCAGAGCCACGACTTGATAGCATCACTATTTTGATTTCTAGCTAGAGAGCTGTTAATGTTCACTAACACTGATTGTGATCAAACCCTCTAAAATCATTCAGTTTTATGCTGCATTTTCACAACATTTTCAGAGCAAATCATGCAGTAGAGATGAGTTCTGTTGTCCAGTACACTTCCCCATCTGTGAAATGTAGTGTGTATGACAAATAACTACTACTACTACTAAGAAGAAGAAGAATCTTTTGTTAAAAAGAGACTTTGCAAAAAAATAGTTTTTTAGTTTATTAATATACAAAACAGGTATCAAACAGCAGCACACAAAAATCATAAACAAAGGCATGATCTGGTATTGACACTCCAGTGCTTAAGTTTTCATTTAGAATGATTTCTATTTTAAAAACATTTTGTATGATCACTGACGTCTTAAATATCAGAAAGGTACACTTGGCTTCCATTGTTGTTAATCATAGGCCTTGTCTCCAGCTGGGAACAGCTCTGCAACAAAACATAAGGCATCAGATTTTAAGCACTAGTTACACAGTTATTTTTAGATTACATAATTTCTTAACCAGTTACCGTTGGATTACTTCACTTGAAAAACTATGAAATATGAAGATAAATGTACTAATTGTTTTAATCTATAGAGTAGAATTTCAACAGTGTGATTAATCATCATTCCCCTCCATAATTATTTATTATTCCAAGTTCCAAAAAAATTATGTCAGTAATGACCAAATCAAAATGCCTTTTTCCTTCGAATGTGTATAGTTTAGCTGCAGAGTGATAAAACTGATGTAATTACAAGATAAAAAACAGGCTTAGCAAAACATCTCACCTCAAAGCAATTAAAAGAAACAAAGACACAAAACAACAATAACAACAAATATATTTGTTGAGTGATTCAAAAAGTAGGTTAATTAAAAGGGTCTAACAAACCAAGAGGCAATAAGTCACTTCAGTCAGACCTGTGAAACATCTGTAGTTCAGGCCCTGCTCCCGAAGGTCCAACATGTTTCAGCCGTTCTTCCCATCCTTTAGTGGGACGTGTCAGTCTGGAGGGGTCTCTGCTGATGTGACCCTCCACCTGAAGGGAGGCCAAATAAATAAATCAACATCATCCTGCTGAAAACCTCATATTTTCCTCATGGTAACTGAGATTATCACTTTTTAAATTTGAGCTCAGATTTCTCAGTTCACTTTTAGGAGATGTCAAGTTTCGGCAGGACGCTAACATTTTTATTAAACCAGGAAGGTCAAATTTAGATTTAAAAAGCCTGGTAAGAGGACTAATACAGAGTTAATGCTGAGGATGTAGCAGAGCAGTTCATATTCTTTTCAGATTCAGTGATATATCAAACCCTAAGAGCTCTTCAAATATGACAAATAAGCTAGCGTGGAGTGTCTCTGTTGACCTGCACTGACCCACACCAATCTAGAAGGTCAGTGTAAAACTCGAACACCATCATTTCCCTCAGAGGCTTTCACAGGGTACCTAGACCTTTTAAATCTTAAATGCTTCACTGCTCAATCAGTTTGAGAAATCTTGAGATGCGCGTCCACCGTTGGTCATTCCCTCTTCAACCCTCACCTTCTCCTTTATCTTGGCAATTCTCTTCTGTCTCTCCACTTCTTGCTGCTCCCTCAGCTGTTTCTCCTGAAGCTTTGCCTCCACCTTGTGAAGATCCTACAGAACAGTAGGGAATCTATGATCATCATAATGATTAGATATGTGTAGCACCTCTGGTAAATGCTCAAAGTGCTTTACACAGTGAAGGGATCTCCCTCTTTGTCTACTAACATTAGCCTTTGTGCTCATTTGAACATTTCCAAAACATTAGATGTATGTGTGATGTGTGATTAACACTGCGATGAAGATTTGGGATGAGCTAAAATTGGTCTTGCTTTTAAATAATGCATAAAGGCCAATAAAGCTGACAGTCTTTTCTTTTGCCAGATATCAATCTTTTGATGTGGAATCCCTACTTCATTGTAGTTTAACTAAAACAGTCTAACCTTAGCTCACTGTCCCAGTATTTGAACTTTCAACTGTGCATAATGGCAAGATAGAAGGTTGAGCTTTGAATTGTGTTGATTCAGTGATGTATCATCCGATGGTGAAGAGATGGTGAAGATCAGGACCACATTCAGAAATACTCTGAGATACAGAGCAATGGTCTAAGGTCACATGACCGTATACCCTTTCTTATAACTTAAAAAGGTAAAACTGATGAGCAATCCTACTAAGATTTTAAATATATATAAAATAACAATCATGTTGCTTTCATTTCCAGAATCCACACCCTTTCCTGGAACCGTTTGACGCCCGTCGCTGCCTCCCTCCTCCTCTCCTCCATCTCTCTCTGTTCCTCATCTCTTCTCCTCCTCTCCTGCTTCTCCTCCTCCTCCCTCCTCAGTCGGAGCTGCTCCTCAATGGTCAGCTTCACCTCCAGCTGGCGACGACGCTCTTCCTATTAGACAGAAATCACTTATGTTGAGGGCACTGACCATGTACCAACTCCTTTTATCGTTCCATCGACCTTTACTCGACCCGTTCTTTACGTGTGGTTTCCCAGTAGCACAGGTACTGTACTCTATGTTAGTGGTATTCTGTTAAGTCTCTGTGAGCGCTTTTTTCTGTGTATCATCTTTCTTGTGTAATTCCGTGATAGGAAGGAAGTACTACTACTACAACTGTTACTGATGCTGTTGCTACTACAAAAGCCCAATGGAGTTCCTGTTTATTCTACCTCCACATACACACGTTTGTTCTGCTTATGTAGTGATATTTTGCTAATTAAACTATACATACACACACAGGCTGTCTCCAACTAATGATGGGGCTTCTGCCTGAAGAACAACAACTTAACACATATACCTTTTCCTGCCTCCTCTTATATATCTCCTCAGCCAGTCTCTGCTCCTCTTCCTGCTCCTCTTTTCTTCTCTTCTCTTCCCTCCACTCCTCCAGCCGCCGTGCCGCCTCCGTCCTTTCCACCTCAGCCCTAAAACGGAAGAGAGTAGAAAAGACTAAAGCAGACCTACCATGATAATGCTAGTGTGTGCATTTGAATGCTTTTCCCAGGGAGCCGGCATCCCTCTCCACCCTTTTCTCCTCCACCCTCCTGGTTGCTACAGCCTGGCTAAATGTTCCTGCTACTCTATTCTATTCAATTCTATTCTATTCTTGACTCACCTGTGTTGCTGGGCCTGGGTCTTGGCCTCCTTCTCCCTCCTTTCGGTCTCCTCTACCTCCTCCTGGCTCTGTAACCTGGTGCAGCGCTTCTTCTGCTTGCTGACCTTCCACCGCTGGATAGCCTAGTGATGAAGACAGGTGGTTAATATGGGAACCAGGAAATAGTTTCTGGAGATTGTAGAAGTCAAAGCTGATTCTGATTGAGATTTGTTATTTCACTTTGGCAATAGACACAGGCTCTATAGTGGTGCAGAGATCACAAGGAGATGAAGGATCGATGGAAGATTGTATAATGGTTGAACATCTTTCACTTGTGGAGATGTCATTTGTTTTGTGTAAGAATTCCTCTGTCCACTTTTCAACTGTTCAACACAGAGTGAACAAATGCCAGTGACTCGCACAGTGGATTGTCCATCTACTAAGAACAGACTCTGGTCTCATTTCATTTGTCAACCACACATTGCGATGGCAAAGCAATATCAAGAAATTAGAGCAGACTGGGGGATCTTGCTTTTTCCTCATCTCCATCTCCAGATACGAGTCCTCACGATGCTTACAGCTTTGGTAACATATTCCTAGCCTAGTGTTTTCCCCAAAGATCATACATATGTTGTCCCTCCTCTCTACCTCTCTCTTCCTGTCCTGTAGGTAGTTCAGCTCCTGATACCAGTCCTCGTGTTGATCTATCTCCTCCAGGGTTTTACCAGGCAGGTACAGTTTGGCTTCTCTCTTGTAAGGTAGTCGCCCACTGTGCTTGGTCCACACCTTTAAATCAGATGGATATACAGTAGGTTAAAGAAGAAGAAAGACCACCCTTCAACCCCAGGACCTTGGTTCAAGGTCAGAAGACCCCCTGCTGAAGCGTCCTGAGCAAGACATCGCACACCTGCTGTTCTGGGGCTGACTGTGCACAACAATCTATAACAGGTCCCCATTCACACGTCATTTATAATTAGATAAAAATGACATAATGCTGTATACCTTGAGGAAGGCTTGGTGGTCATATTCGTCCCAGCCCCCATAAGGGCCTCCTGTCTTCTGCAGGAAAGTCTCCAGGGCTCTGACCTCTGGAGGGAGGTCCCTGTCTGGGGGTTTGGTCTTCTGGAAAAGAAGCGTAACGTTAGCGTAACGACTGAAGACCCACGTATCAATAAATGCTATTTGGAAGCACGGTAACTACATATATGATGCCAAAAACATTATAAAAATCTATAGCTATGTTATGTTTTGATATTTATTCATGATACTCCAATTCTAAGATTCTTTATGCACTCAGGTCTCTATCTCCTTGTCATAACATAACTACTGAAGGACAGGAGAGAGAGAAAAGAGAGAAAAGGAGGAAGATGAAATGAGACAGACCTTAACTGTGGCAGCAGGGGGGAGTTTGGGGTCAGATTTGACAGCAAGGGTCCAATTCTCAATCTTCTTCTCATAGGCAACAATCTCTTGACTGCACATCCTCTCCTCCTTCAAAAGCTCCTCAAAGCTGAGAGGGACAGAGAAACAGAAAGGACAACTATTGATGGTGTTTTCATTAGGGTACACGTAAACCAACTTTTTTTGTCCACTAGCCACAGTACTTGGCAGATTTAATGTATGCCGCATGTAAGTCTGTTTTCTGTCATTTATATCTTTCAGAATTTAATATTATATCGTTCTTAATCTTATGTGTCCTTTTACCGTAAGTGCTGGTCCCCCTTGAAGTCGTTGATTGAGATTTCTACCTCTGTCATTATTTCCTTCAGCTTTTCAATCACTGAAACCCCAGTGGAAACACAAAACGCATCAAAAAACATGCCTAAAACAACCTTATTTTTTTCATGGTATTCTCATAGCACTTCAATTATTGTGCTTTTTAAAAATATTGCAGTAAATTGCAAGGTGGCTGAATGGTGGATATAATGGACGACTAGGAAATTTTATGGGTACTATATAAAATATTGCCAGATTCACAACTACTATTGTACTGTATGTGGCTGCTTGGATCTTAAGAGGCACTACTTACACTCAGGGGTTGGCTTTATATCGGTTAGCTGTCTCTGAAACTTCCTCACTCCATTATGGATCTTCACCAACGTCTTCTGAAGATTCATCTCTAAGGGAAGAAATACAGTGAGTTTTTTCAGATTACTTTAAGGCATTTCTGCTTCATTATAAGCATTCAGGTAAGAAGGATGGAAACGAGGAGAGACAGGAAAGAGAGGGGAGGTAGTGTTGACGTGTGACCCTAACCCTAACATTTGTGAGTAAATGGTATGCACTTTAACCCAGTGACCCACAAGGACACCCAGGGAATATTCAGTAGTGTTAAGTTGTACTATTACTTAAATAAAGAATATATTCTATATTTAACTGACTAATTTAACCATTAAACATGAAATCTAAATAGTACAGAGCTTAATTAATAGGATACTTTTTTTTGCAAAATGTCGAAAAACCCACTCTCAGCATTTCTTTCTTCCTCCAGCACTTTCTCATATTCTTCCAGTTCTCCAAGCCCATCTGTCCACCCATTCTTTCTGCACTGAGCACTCTGTGTCCTCTCTCTCTCCAACTTCTCAATCCTGTCAGAGGGAAAAAACACACTTTCAATCAAATAAAAATAGAGTATGGGAATGACAGGAGACAGGAGTGTGAAATAACATGGATTCCACCTGATACAAAAACATTGAAGGAATATTATTTCCATAGAGAAAGTCAATTCTTTAAAGGATTTGAATCCAACAGCAGATAATTGGCAATATATAGCTAAACTTACTCTCTCTTCATCCTCTCATCTTCCCTGAGAAACTGTGTCGTCTTCTGTTGAGCCAACCTCTCCTCAACATTGTGACTAGTGAAGGGTGAAGCTGTGCTCAAGTCTCCTTCTCCCTGCTCAAACTCATTTAGTCAATGCAACAAACACAAGTTGGTGATGGTGTAATATGTGATAAGCACTGCTTAAATTCTGCACAAAAGATCGCGATAATGTATCAGTTACGTCCATACGTGCATTATCGGACAGCTACTGATTACAGCGACACATCCATTATCGGACAAATCCTTTCGTGCGTCTCCTTTTCCTGGAAAACATCTGGGCAACAACGCCCTACAAGCACTCAGCCCCCAATATTTGAATAGGTTTAACAATGCATATCCCAATTAAATCGATAAAGCCAAAAGAGTAGAGATGTCCCTTTCCAATGGAAGCAGGTTGTTGTTAGTAACGCGGACATTCAGCTAGCTAGTCATTCGCCAACCAAATTCCATCTCCTGTTCTGTTCAAAACGCTGAAATTACAAAAATATTAAATGACTTAACTATTGTCGACTGACTAATATGTGTCATCTTTTGAACAACTGAACAAAAAAGAGCTATTACCTGGCAATGTTTGTCAACACAGTGTGTGGTTACTAGGGCGGCCATCTTTAACTGAATCTTGAAACAAAAAGCTTTATTTAAAAAGTAAGAAACTTGTTGAGCACTCCTGCAGTCAGTGCTTCATCCCAGGAGAGGACGCTGTTCATTCTTAATTTATGTATTAAACTGTATGAAGACTGGACTGGGACGTTGTCCAAAAGCTTACTGGTGAAACAGACAGACACAGACAGACATTCAGACAGACATTCAGACAGACTAAGAAGAAAGGGGTATGAAGGCTGAAGGCTGGTGCTACCTAAACTCGGTGACACAGGCCAAATTTTTCCATCTTCAAAATAATCTTGGCCCTCTAAATTCTGAGTTGATAAAGCATTACATTTTGTCTATAATAGAATTCCATTAATATTTGGTAGTAGGTTGTGTGATAACTGAGGTGAATTTTTATTTATTTATTGAAGGAACAAGAAACTATTGTGCACTTGATAGTTTTCTACTTGACACATGCAGCCCATTTCCTATGGCACATTTAATCCTAGACATCCATGTCACAATGTTTGTGTACCCTGCTGTACATTTCTAGATGATTAGAGTTACCTGTGCACACTGTCAAATAATTGGCTATGTTGTCTACAGAGAGCTAGGTTATTTATAACAGCCTTTTTATGATGACCAGCAGCTATAATTATGATGAGAGCCGGCCAAGTGAGAGAAAGAGAGAGAGAGACAGAGAGAGAGAGAGAGAGTATAAATAGATTTCTGAATCCATTATTGAGTGCAGATATTGGGGATGGTCTCTCCCAAGGGTGGAGAGGCAGAGTTGTCTTCGCAACATAAATAGCAACCGCTCTCCTTAATGAAGAGTGTTACAATTTCCGTCTTCATCGTCAGCCCAGGGACTCACTTCATTTGATAAATGAGACAGGCAGATTAACATTCAACTGGTTGGCATAACAGGTCAGACACACATGCTGTTGTAAAGCAGGGGATTTCCAGTTACGAGTATATTTGGGTACAAAAATGCAAAGTCATATGAGTTGTGATGTTTCCTCCAGACATCAGACAGTAGGGCTATTATGAAATAGACTGTCATTATTGTCACTGTAAGGGAAGACATTTTATTTGTCCTTTATTAAGGAAAGCGCATTAAGCTGGGCCTCTCTTATGATAAAGCCTCGCAAATGTCACAAGAAACAAATTAAAACTTCAGTTGAAACAATAGCAGAAAGAAAGAAAGAAAGAAAGCAATTCCTTTGACCTTTGGCCTATGCTTTGGGCCTGACTGAATTTGATGTAAACTTTAAATCATATTTAGAAATGTTATGAGACATGACCCCAGTAACTGAGTTAGAAGTCAGTTTTGCATTCATGACGATACATAAAGGTTTCCTCTATGTTGGAACGTGCTTCTCATGCTTCAACACACGTGTCAGAGTGTTTATATGTGTAACCTTTGCCTGCTTAAATAAGAGTGAATTACGTTGACAAACAAACACATACATAAACAACATGTATAGACACAAATGTACACACACACACACACACACACACACGGCTATAACATATACAACATATACATTTTGACACAAATACACACACACACTCACACACACACACACACACACACGCGCACACACACACACACACAAATCGTTCTGACACCTGACCAGTGCTGTAATTGTATATGGTGCTAAAAATGCCATATGATCTGGTTGTATCCAGCACATGTTTGGCATGTTAGACTGCCCATACAGGCAAGTGGCCAATGTTTGTGCATGCATGTGCATGTGTGTGTGTGTGTGTGTGTGTGTGTGTGTGTGTGGTAGTAAAGCCTTTGAGCTCTGAGTGGTAGGTGAGCTTGGGAAGGCAGGGGGAAAGTGATCACTCTAATTGCTATTCCTGCTGTGCTTCAAACTCATACTCATGGCCCTAGTAACCTGTACTATTAGCTAATCTAGTGTGTCTCCTGATGTAAGTGCCTTTACATGTTAACTCATGATCTTTCTAAGCGCCCACCAGTTAGTCTTCTGTCACTAACCTCAAGGCTTTGAAGTGTCACAGTAGTTGATGGTTTATCGTTGATGTCAGAACTTGGACATTTTGATTTTTTGCGATGAGTTTTTGTTGACACTCAGCCTAAACCGCTTCCAAGACCTCACCATTTTGTAGCTAAGCTATACTTTGTATACTCTGTATATCAGCTTTGTTTCTTTCTATTTTTCCATAGGCCCCTGTAACTGCAGTAACTGGGCTTTGAGAGCACCTTGGGACCACTATGCTGGTAAGTAGACATGACAGTACTCAAGACCATGGACATATTGAGATCTTTTTATGCCTTCAGTTTTTACTTCTGGAAACTATTTTTTATTGCTTGCAACTTATATCCAAAACACTGCTTTTTGTATTAGATGGCTAACAACGTTATCAAAATACAGGCTATATCAGTCTATATACTTCCAGGAAGTAAAGCCTAAATTACTGTTTCACAGTGTTATATGTTTTAAAATGAGCTGACCTGAGAGCAGGTCATAATGAAGTTTATATGGTCCACTTAATTCTACAAATAGACATATCTTCAATTTGAATCTGCACTGCTAATCTTAGAAACTTTATCCATCTCTCTCTTATATTATCAGCCATTAAGCTGGTGCTCCGATCCAAAGTGCTTCCCTGCTGGAGAACCCAGTGACCAACTCAAGCGAGGTATGTTTTGGAAGCTGGTCAAGCTGGTAGATGGTAGCAAGCTGGTAGATCGTTGACTGAATGCCTAAATGCCATATTGGTCTTGACTTACTGTATTAGCTCCAGTAACCAGTTTGACCAAGCTGGTTCACCAGCTCTGACCGGCTGTCCCAAGCTGGTCAACCAGCTTCAGATTTACCAAACTGGTCTACCAGCTCAGAATCCGAGCTGGTCCAACCTGGTTTTTCCAGCAGGGTTCCCTCACTTCGCCTCTGTAACATAAGTCCTTACCCAACCTACGCTCCCCACATGGTAATGTATACGCCTTTAACTCTTGTCCTCATATGACCTTGAGAGTGAACTACATCACACACAACTCATGTGTGCTTACTTTAATCCTTTATTTGGAGAGGTAAGATAATAATCACCCCTCCAAACTTGCAAATGAGTAAAAACTAGAAAACTGTATTAGTTTATGAAAATATTTCTTCCAAAATGAGATATGTGACATCTTCAGAAAGGTGTTCAAGAAATGATTGATACCAAAACTATGACTTCCACAAAATGGATCCTCTATATTTCAGAGATAGTGAATGATAAAATTCAGGCAGTTGTTTTTTTCTGAAATGGATATACAGCATTTTGGAATCAAACTCTTAAATTGTAGTAGTAGCGTGTAACTATTACTAAAGTGTTTTACTGGTCCACACTCAATAAACATAAGAGCTGTGCTAAGGAAAGACAAATATTTCAGTAGTCCTTTTAAAGGCAACTCATCTTCTAAAGCCACGTTAGCTTCATATACACACTTTACAAAATCACTTTTAGTTTTGTCCCCAAGCAACAAAGTAAAGTAATGTAGCCAATATCTAATTGAAGAAGACAAAGACCAGAATAAAGACAATGCCCAGGGGGGTCACATGTCTATAATAGACAGCAAGTGGGTCACCGTTCCTGTCAGTGATGTGGGTCTCTGACTGAAGGGATACTTCCCTGAATGTGCTGTCATGGGATCTACACACACTGGCTGCATTTCATTTTCATGGTCACATGGTCAAGTTTTAGGGTTACAAAAATACTTCATATATTGAAGCAAATCTGCTTTTAAGTTGCACAGCGAAAAGCGGGCTTCTGGAATGATAAGAGTCAGCAGTTTATGATCAGCTTATCTCTACCACTGTAACTCTTTTCACTGCCAACTGTGCTAAATAAATCTGGGGAAATATTTTTACTTTCTATTTGGATTTATTAAGCTGTTGTCAAAATGATCAGGCACTAGTTCAACCCAAGCCTTAAAGGTCCTGAATTTAAAAAAAATGTACTTCTAAAACTCACACGTGGTTATTATTAGGCTAAAAAGTGATGTCTGATTTGTGTCATAGACATTTTGTGAAGCAAAATGTTTAATATTTTCATATCAAAGTCATGGGGGGCCCCAATAACTTACCTTCGCCCAGTGTGCTGCTTATATAATCTATGTGCATTTGCTCTAACTAAGTTCATGTTGTGCTGTTACATTCCCTTCACTCTTTCTCCACGGAATCTAATAAAATACTGTTCGATGGCCTGACCACTGACCTTTAGAAACAGGAACTGAAGCCTTTCTATGGACTGTTTGTGTATTTATGTAAAACCTCATGTAAAACCTATCAAAGATTGGTTACTGGAATTTATCAAAGTCAAACCTGATCTGATAAATTCAGGGCTAAACAGGTTTCTGGAGTATTTCCTCCCTAACAGTAAACCAGTAACCACAGGAGTGTCACTATCCCCACACCACCTTGGATGAGATGAGACAGTGAAGCAGTCATGTGGAAGTATTTGTCACCCCAAAATATCACTGCCATATACATACATCATCTTCACTACTTAGTAAATCACAGTCAAGTGGAAAGCGTATGAACGCTCACGTGGAGCCTGGCGGGTCTTTGCATCTAGAACACAAACATGGAGCCCAGTTTGCAGCAGTCGTACATCTCTGTCACCTCTGCCCCTCAGTCAACTTTATGCCCTTGTTTGTGTGTGTGTGTGTGTGTGTGAGAGAGAGAGAGAGAGAGAGAGAGAGAGAGAGAGAGAGGCGATACAGTTACACAGACTAACTGTGGGAGCTGAGAGAAGAGCTGATTGTAGACATGCCACTCAAGGTTCAGGGTGTGTGCCTGTGCACATGCAGGCATGTGTGTGTATGTGTGTCCATGTGTGAGTGTTGATGAGCCGTTTGCAGACAGGCCACTCTGTGCAAGTTTGCTGTCACTCCTGACCCTGGGGCTTTCATAGGAGGAATACTCCTTGAGGTGTCTACATCTTGATGACAGAAAGAAGACTACCATGGATTTCTTTCACCGCTGTTTTTAATTCAGAACCCCCTCCAACTTTCTAATCACTTTCATGCTCCTTTTCAACTGTACCAGTAGTTGTCCTTTCTCTGCCATTTTCTGAGGAGTCTGCAGTTGTTCTTGTCACTCTTATGTCATCTTGACTTCTCATTGTCAAGTGACGTGACTGACAGGAACTTTCATGGGTAATTGGTGATTTGTACTTCCATTCTGTACTGGGGGGCGGTCAGCTCTGAATGTTTTTTCCCCATCCCTTCACCACACCCAATTGTATCCTTGCTTATTATCCACTCTCTTCTGAGTCCAATGAGTCCCAGGTGGGTGCAACAGAAAATAAACACAAGCAAATGTACACACAACACAGTGCTCATAGTTTTGTGCACCACCCTTGATTATTGTGAATGAAGAAACAGACTATCAGACACTCCCTGCATGGTTTTTCCACCTCTATTCTTCCCTAACGAGTGGCTTCAGCCAGATTTTCCTTCTGTGCTGGCACAACGCGGAAATGAAACGTGTGGAGAGTTCTGGCTGGTTCTGGTTCATTTGAGACGAACTGTGAAGTCAGAGTTTGGGTTTAGTATAGACTCAGTGTTTATACTATGGCCAGACAGCTGATGATATTCACCTCACCACAGTATGGGAGATAACTTGGCACCTGCCTGCCTACCTTTTCAAATGTAACTTTATGAGTCCTCTGCTTTTTTTTTGTTCCTAAAATCAAGCAACAAGCCCAAAAGGTATTAAAGCCACTTGTTGAACATCTGAGATGACTGTGAAATCAGAGGCTGCCTGTTTGCTAATGTAATGTTATATTTTTTCTCTCTCTCTCTCATATGTATGGGGGAAAGAGGAAAAAGAAAGGGACAGAAAGAGAGACAAGTTGAGAAAAGAGACGAGGGGAGAGAGAGAGAGAGGTAAAGGTAGAGATTGAGGTATCAGCTGTATCAGTATGTCAGGAGTAACAGACACCAGCAGGCGAGTAGCTAGTCTCCTGCAGCCACTGGATCCGTGTCTGTCCCTGCCAGGTCTGGGTCTGGACCAGAACAAACATCTTCACTCCTCATGCAAACTATCAGCTGCTGCAATGTGTCAGAGAGAGAGAGAGAGAGAGAGAGAGAGAGAGAGAGAGAGAGAGAGAGAGAGAGAGAGAGAGAGAGAGAGAGAGAGAGAGAGAGAGAGAGAGAGAGAGAACGTGTGTGATGTGTGTGTCTGGACACTGGAGGCATGACATGATTATCAGACAAACTAGACTAGACAAGACTGAACTACACACAATAGAATGGAATAGAATAGAATAGAAGCAAGAAGCTACTCTTTTCAAGGACTGTTTCATAAACCATTAAGTTTGGATGAGCTTTGACAAAAAAGCAACACTGTGCATTCACACATTTCTGACCATGACTGTGCTTTTCGCTGAAACACTTTCCGCCCACAAACTCTGGGCTGGTTCTGACTCAGCACTGGAGAGCCACAGTCAAACACAAGGTAGGGACATGTTGATGGGAAGGCAGGTACCTGGTGGAAAACATGGATTCTCAAAAGAGCGTAGGCAGCCCTGCTAGATGAGTCATTATAGCTCTGTGGCAGATGGTATGGCGGTGGCAACAAATGTGGGCACATCCAAAAATCTTTAATTGTTCAGTTGAATTGGTATTGGTCAAGGTACAATCTAAGGGAAGATAAAGGAAGGGCATTCCCCGTGTTTACTTATAATATGTAACTATCAATTTCAAGGGAAAGGTGAGGAAAACCACCCCCATTTGTTGAAACGAAACAGTGCCGTATACCGGTGCCGTATACAAACAGAGCATGACCATGAAAGAAATATACACAGATCGATTATTTGTGGTATGGTTTGTTTTATGTGAGGTTTCAACTAAACATGCTTTCCATCATGTCAGAGATAAATAGGAAGGAATTCATCTAAATGTGAGCATTTAGGAGAACCTGAGGAGCCTTGAGGAACTTATCAACATAGTTTCATAGTATAGTTTACTCAAGATATAAAATGTTATGTTACATTCTCTCACTTAGCCTGCCAACTTGTGGATGTGATATGGTTATACAATTGCTGAGTGCATGAGGAATATTATCACAACTTGATATTAATATCTTCTACATCAGCAAGCCCAGTGAACATCTATAGAGAGTAACCTGTACAGTCATCACACCTATTATGAGACTGTGATGGACTGGCACCCTGTGCAGGGTGTTTCCCTGTCTTTTGTCTAGTGCATGCTGGGATAGGCTCCAGCCCCCTGTGGCCCTGTGGACAATGGATGATAATAAATGAATCTATTATGAGAGGACAAAGAACCAGCAGATTTAAAGTTGATTTAGAAACCAGTATGAGTGGAGCACAGTATTAGATTTTTTTGATAGGTAAACCAATGATTCCAGTCCCAATGTTTTCACAGTAAGGTCTACCTTAATTCAGAATGAATGAGGACAAGGTGATTTACTGGGGATATGGGTGCATTTTCTGTTCGCAACACTTACCACTATTATACATCCAAGCTCATTACAGCATACAAGCATGAACATACATATTCTGCATCTCTGAAATCATCCAAAATCTCCCCTTATTTATTAATAGAGCAGCTCCACTGTTGCAGGCCGTCACAGATTAGAGGCATGGTTCGCAAGTTTCTACTTTTGGAAGAGAGCTGTTCAAGTTCACAAAAATGAATTGAACCGCAGGCCACATCTTATGTGAATTATTAGTAACATTCCCCTTTAAATGTGGCTCTCAACATACAAGGTCACTGGGACTCCAGGATGGCACTTATAGGTCTCTTCATAAGTCAGTTTTATGGAGACATTAAACCTCAGTTTCCATAGCCATGAATGGATATTAGTCTGCGGGCTAATAGGATGTAATAATGCCCGAGACATTGATATGGGCGGTAAAGCTCAGTTTATGGCTTCTCAGTAACCCAATAAAAATCTTCACACATTGTAAATGAGCTGGACCTGGTTTCTGAAAAGCTTCTTAGCAGTAAGATCATATGAGGTTAGCCTGGGTGAGAGAAAAGGTTTAATCCACATGCCAAGCAGACTCTGTCCAGGTTCTAGTGTCCTTGAGCAAGGCACTGAGTGAAGTCCTGTTGCTGCCCAAGTAGCAAATTCCTCATCAAACTGTGTGTAAATTGGCAATCAGGCGTTCCATATTGTCAGTGACAACTCTACTTGCGACACATACAAACTAGAATGGGGGGACAGAGACGTTAAGATTTAGTTGTGCAGTTTATCATTTTTTTCAAGACACACTTAACATGACAGGGCTAGTACATTTGCATCGCTGCATTGGATACATACAGTCACTTTATGCATTTTTGTGTCCTGATAATGCAATAAAAATCGTGATCATAAAAAAGAGAAGATTTCTTTACTCTAGGCAAACGTTCCACAAACCTCATCGCCGGTAGTCAAAGCACTTCCCGGGGTTAACTCATGTCGGGGGATTACCGTTCATGGTATCCAGTGTTGTGGCAAAGTGGAGTACGCCATGAAAATGGAATGGGAACAATGTTAGTGTTGTGGTGGTTTTGGCAAAGCCTGCTCTGACTAGAGTATCCTCAATGACAGTTCACTGGAAGGACGGACTAAAATAGACCTCTGAACTGATATGGAGCGAGTGTGTGTTGGTGTGTGTGTGTGTTTCTCTGTGTGTGTTTCTAGTTTCTCCATGTCTTGATAACATTCTTGATCATTCAACACTGTAAATTAATTAGCCCGAGTGTCCCATCTGCAGTCCAACAAGGAACTTTGCGCATGTGTCTGCTTGTGTGTGTGTGTGTGTGTTTGTGTGTATGTGCATGTGCATCTGAATTTGTGTATTTGTGTTATAATCATTGTCATGCCACCTAATTCTCTCTCTATTTATATGTCTGGTGTTTTGACAGCTGACTCAGAGTGGAAAGTCTTTGTGGCAACGTGCTTAGGGAGTAGCAATCACACACACACACACACACACACACACACACACACACACACACAAAAGGATGTCTGTATAATGTCTGTACACAAGCACACGTACACAAAAGACCTGATACATTTGCACACAGACACACACACATGCACACAGAGAAATAAGTCACAATTTTGTTAAAATTACATGTGCAGACACACAGACACACACACACACACACACACACACACACACACACACACGGACAGTGACTATGAAACGGCATGTTGGCATTTACCAAGTGACAAATGTGATCCTGATCGAGTCTCAGGGAGTATATGTGGCAGGATTTTAAGTGGCCGTGCGTGTGTGTGTGTGTGTGTGTGTGTGTGTGTGAGGGAGAGAGACCCTGGTGTCCAGACCAGACCAGTATCAGATTCAGGCCGCGTTATCCCCATGTTAATACCCTCCCTATCTATTTTTGCTGCAGGGATACAGGGGTCTTATGTAATCGGTCACGTTTTCTCCACACCACTGTCTTAACTACCTTTCATATTTTACATGTATCCAGACTGGTGCACTGTCAGTGTATCAAAGTGAAGCACCAAACAGTGTGTGGTACTCTGGTACTCTGGTACTCATTGAGGGCAAAAAGAACAGGGGTACAGTCAGGGCTGGAGCATAACGTCCTACAAGCATTCAATCGCCATCTTACCTGCTTTGAATTGCTATTTTCTCCATTCATCTCCATTCAAATTCTGGTTAAGAAGGACAATTATGATAGATTTACAAGGCCTGTGCTAGGGGGCTGCTATGATTCCTGGGTGCAGTGGTGTACAATACAAAGTACAGCCTATGAATTAAGGGCACATTCACACCAAGCATGCTGGGAGTGGTTTATTCAACCTCTGGACCGTTTACTCCTTGAGTTCAGTTCCTCTGGGCAGGTGAGAACAACACCTTTCGAACCCGAGTGGCACCAAATAGCCACACCAAGACACCAGTCCTCTTCCAAGCGAACTGTGGTGCGGTGCATCAGGAGTGACAACGTAATCTGAAGCCGACTACAGGAAACAACCCCGAAATATACGCTTTTATGGGTATGTTGACATCTGATAGCGAGCAGTTAGTCATGCTTGGAAACCCTAGCATAACAAAATGAACGGAAAGCAAACTGCAGTCTCGACTGATGCTCATATTCAGCTATTTCCTCAAAGAAGGTAACCGTAACTCCATCCCCACCCTTGCTGCCAACATCTTTAACCTCATGGGATAACAGGTTATCAAAACTGTCCAATAAACAAGTTACTTGTGAGTCCATGTGACTTTTTTGTTTACAAGCCCTGGGTTGCTTGTGTTTGGGCAACCAAAACAAACCAAAGGGTCATAGGTTTGACCACACCCTAAGTGTGATAAACTAAAGTCAAGCTTGTGTCTCCTATAAGAGGAACTACCAGTTTCTACCAGTCAAAGGGGAATCCAACAAAAGTGAGGGTTTGCTTTCGTTTGAACACACACACAGTCACACACCATGATGCACTTCTACATTATCTTACCCATGAAGCTTTTGCCCCTTTGAGGGCCTGCAGATCTATTCTGATATTGACTGGAAAGTCCACAGTGAAAGTTGGTGAGTGTACTTAACTATAGTACACTGATATGTGTCCTTCATTCACCATTTTCTCTACTCTTGACTTGATTGTTCTGTTCTTGGTGATGTCCATGTAAAGAAGGCACATCAGGAAAAGAGAGCTTGCTCAGTGTGTCTCTCTCTGTAAAGTAGATAGCAGTCTCTCCTGCTGCCTTGGTGACCAAGGACACAGAGTCAGACTGATTCAAAGCTAGAGACAAAGAGAAGGAAAGGGACAGAGACAGAGAGAGCTGAAGAGACAGGAAACAGACAAAGAAACGAGACAAAAAGCAAAAACAAAAAGAGAGATAGCAAGACAAAGAGCGAGAGAGAGAGAGAGAGAGACACAGAGGCACAGGGAAAGGTGTCTGGTGACTGAGGCGAGTTCACCTGCAGGGATTCAGAGACAGACAGAGGAGCAAGCTTAATGTAGGACAGCCTTCCAGTGGGGTATTATTCCGCCCTAAATATAGACAGGACAGAAGTAGGCTGAGCTGATAGCACTGCCAAACGGCCAGAAGATTTAGCCATAATGTGAAGTCTTGTGTACAGTGAGTGAGTGTGTCAAATATGTTTTTATGTTTTCTGGTGACTCGGTGGGTTAAGGTGCACACCACATACTAGTGACATCATGGGTTTGAATGCAGCTTACACAGTTTGCCACATTTTCTCTCCCCTATCCTTCTTGTCACTGTATACTACCCACTGTATACCATCTCATAAATAATAAATAATCTAAAGTGATACTATATTGATTCGGTGTTGCTCAAAGACTCTTCAGCAGGGGGGGGGGATGCTTGCTGACGTGGCAGCTTGAACCCAGGTCCTCTGGTTGACGGGCAGACCTTCCTACTCACTACCACACCCTGCTGCACTAAAACAAATAATCTAGAAAGGCCTACAAAATTATCTCTTAACCAAGTTACACATTTACACATGCATGCAGCCCCCCACACACACACATTATCTCCTACAAATACACCTTTCCTCTTGAATAGCCCGGTGGCTCACACAGCTAATACACACACTGCATTGGATGGAATGCTAACTCATGCTAACTCATACCGCTCCCATAGCTACTTTCATGTACTCTACTTTCTACTTCACTATAGCTATCTGAAAAGCTAATCAATTATTAGAGGAAGATGGACTGACAAGTATCCTCTTTCTCTGAATCTACCTCTTTTTCTTTCGGTTTCTGTTTGCCCTTCCTTCTCTCTCACTATGTCAACAACTAATTGAGCTGACTGCACTGTTAACCTCCTGTAGCCAATCTAAATGGAGCTGTGCCACATGAACACTCACATGTTTTACATCCAGCCGTAACAAGCCTTGACTTGTTCTCGGCACCGAGACCCAGAAACACCTACATTGTATACTTCCCAATTACCATCAATGACTGGTGGCAACGTTCCTGTTGAAGATCAAGGTTAACCGAGCTTAGCGCAACTGAGAGAAGTGGTTGGAAAGAGAGAAGAGAGAGAAAGTTGAAGCTGGATTGAAGGTTATATGTCCATATGACCTGATATATTTTCCAGTAACATATCATTGTTCTCTTTCAAAATACAGTTAATGCTAATACTACTACGACTATTACTACTAATCATAATAATAATGAACTTTATTTATAGAGCACCTTTCACTTGTAACATTGACTCCAAATTTAAAACACTGTTAAAGTAAACAAATAATTAGGTCATATCTTCCTTATATTCAGAATGTGGTTACGATACAGGAAAACACAGCATCAGTCATAGTCTCTACACCTCTCTCTCTCACCAACCACTTTTTAATTTTTTGCTACGCTCTTGGTCCAGATTCAAAATCAGTTGTGTTCCTGTTTCCGATGTCGCTTTCACTGACAAAAGCAGCGATATGTCTTCAAAACCTGGGTTTCAGAAAGAGAACCAAGTAGTCATTTGGGCGCTGGACTGGGGAAAAACAAAATCCCCAGCGGTTAGGAACCCCTTGTACTGTACGTAGATCACAAAGGTGCATCTCTACAATCCAAAGTGTTCTACCATCACACTCCTGTGCATGCACGCACACACACACCTAAATAGCAAACAATAAAAAATATCTCCTCAAACCTGATGTTCCTCCCATGCCGCCTTACAAACAGACACACACACACACACACACACACACCTAACCGTGAATCATTAAGAAATTCCCACCCTCCACCTTGCTCTACATTCAAAAGACATTCCTGGCAGTGACTCACCAGACAGAGGACATTCAGGATAGGTGTGACATTCTAGGACTGGCCGCTGTTAGAGCGGAGGAGACAGGTGGTGAGATCCTAACTGTGGAGAGGAAGGGGTCAAAATCAATTTCAAGAACTGGCCTAGTCATCTATTTATCTAAGTTAAAGCAAGATGTTTGGGTTTTTATGACCTTCGCTGGACTGATGAAGGGTGATGACTGATAATGATTTAAAGACAAACATGTTTTCATTGCAATCAATTATGTATTTGTTATGTAGTTCATGTAATACATGTACATACATAAAGTATTTATTTGCTGTGCTGGCCTTCCTTTTTGTTTTCATATGAGGCAGCGCCCATATCACATTGTTAGATGACAGGTGATCTTTTCATTTGATCTTCTCCACATATAAACTTGCCACAGAAAAAAATCTGTTACAACAATAAACAGCATGTTCAGCTACTGTACCTGGTGACTGGTGACAATGTTTTTTTTTGTTTTTTTTATTGCTGGTAAAAGGAATTACAGCAAGAATGTTCAGTTACGGTACATAATGGGGACAGTTCCTCATGACTGAGTGGCAATAGAACCTCACTCAGACCCTCAGCAGGACAAAATATTCTGCTGCAGTTGCTTTTTCCTGGCTTTAAATAAGCATTGCACCAACCACACATAGATCATATTCATGTTTCTTTAGGGGATGTTTCTTGGAACCAAGTGGATGTAGGACATTACCAACCCCTTCTACAATGTCAAAGGTTTCTCTGCCTACATTCCAGGCCAGAGGGGTCAACTATACACCCTGCTTCCAGCTGAGGCATCTGGTCAGAGCGCCACAGCACAGTACACTGGGAGGACAAACCGAATCAGCCCGGAAACATGGAAAGTCTTAGTTTGCCGTGTATAGTGCCCAGTGAGTTTCACTGTTACCTAGTTACTTGCTATGAACAAAGCAACTAAATTAATTGGATGGAAGGTTATTTCTTGCTGATAGTTTAAGGTTGTAGCTATTACATTTAGTTGCAATAATACAACTTAAATCAAGTCTGATTTACTCCCAAAGGTCTCGTTTGAGGACAATGTCAATCATGTTTTGCCATAATGAACACCCATCTCTTTATTTCCAATGGCCAGTCAAAGCAATATTAAGAGAAAACTACTTGTTTGCGCACTGCAGTCACCTGAGGAAAACCCTGTTCTGTTTTCAACTTCACATCAATTTTGGCATCAGTTCTCATCTGTAATGATAAGAACCTTTTTTCCCTGGCCAGTGAAGTGCTCTTAGCCTGATTGGAAGGTTTCTATGGGTAGATATATTTTGACGCCATTTTGTCCCAACTAGGCCATCTCAACTGCACAAATGAAGATTGGCAAAATATAGTAAGCAAAACAGACTTAAATGTATTAACTATACTGTAGCTAAAAGATGTCAACAGAGATAAGGAGAATAAAGACATGTGGACGAGGAGACAAGTGCAACATGGGTTTATTGTCAAATTGGTTCTTAAGACATGAACTTGATTGATGCCATATCAAATCTTAAACTCCGTTGTAGTAAAGTGCAGATTCAAAGCAAGTTGCCCTGGGAGTCTCCATACATTTTCTATGTCTGGTTTTGAACTGTGACGTTAAATACATTTTAATATGAAATCCTAAGAATTATGAAAAGCCCTTTTTTTAAAACCACACATCTAAAGCTAATGTGCAAAAGGTAATTCACAAAGCTTAACTATTCTTTACGACAAGGCATCCTCCACCTCTCAATTCCTGTTTCTTCAATTCTGATACAATTGGACGATAGTTGTACAAAACAGGTTGAACTATCCTAGCTCTAGTCTGGGTTTTGTCAGTTCTTGTAAAAGGTATTCTGCAATGATTGGTTGATATGCTGTTACAAATATGACGGTTGTCAATGAAACTTGCTGTGAAAAATAAAAATAAAAATAAGCAAGTTAACTCAAACGCGAACATGCACAGTCGGCCGTGTTAGTAACCTACCCAGATGTTTCTTTTGATCGTGATTATGAAAGAACAATTGTGTTTAAAGGTCGGCCATGTATGAGCATGAGAGGTCACTTCTGTGTACAAGCCTGTACGGTCCAATAGTTGTAGACAGACAGTTTGGCCACTGCAGTTTTTAGTGGCAGTCATGTTAACCCCACAATCGTGCTTCATGGTATCGGCATAAGTGCCACCTGACCAGCCGCTTGTAAGTCAATAGTTTGTACGCTCAAAACACTCTACACATTATACACCCCATAGCTCTCACTCTCTCATACGCACAGACAGTCATCCTGATCCACTCATTCCTCTAACAACAATCAGTACAATGGTTTTGCATTCCCCTCATTGTGTGAAGTATGGGGATACACAAGAAAACGGCAGCAATGAGGTAAACAAAAATCATGATGTGAGTTATTGCACAGACAAGTGCCAGCACAGAACACAACAGTCTCTCTTTCCAACAGCCTAGCCTGTGCATAGGAAGAATAAAGCACTTATGGTGTTTGCAGACATTAAACCCTTCTCGTAAAGCTTTGTTATACACTACATTGGGAACGGCGACAAATGAGTCTATGTAAAGAATCCACACCACTCGGCAGATATCCGAATTTGCATGACAACCATGTAACTAAATGGATTGTAAAAGTACAAAAAAAAAAAAAAAGGATTACCTAACAATGACTGAGAAAGGGTCCATGACTGTTGGCAACAGTGATGGGACAAGCAAAAAATAACCTGAAGTCCCAGCATGTGTAGAAATGCCTCAATCTTTGCTTTGAGAGAGAAGCAGGCAAAGTTGAGGCGGGGTTGGGGCCAGCATGGAGAAAAATCTCTCAAGGTTAATTCAATAAATAACATTGTGGAATATGCAAAAAATCAGTTTTGTCTAAAGCAAAAATAAGTAAACCCTTTGCTCAGTTCATCCAGAGATACTAGTGTGCATGTCCATGTTACAATCCCCTCCTAATACATCCAAACCCCAGTTAGGACTGTGACTGTCACTAGTCATTAGCTGTGGCTCCATGAAAAGAGGAACAGAGGAGGAAAATGGTCACTCATTCTTCCATCTAGTCCATTCATTTTTCAAACCACCAATCAGAACAAGTCTGTGTGGACGAATAGTCAGTTCCAGCTCTCCAAATCATTAGTTGTTCTAATATTTAAACCCGACCCACAACATCATGTCAGTTCTTCAATACCCTGTGGGTCAGGAGTCTACCCAGTATGCTTGTCAGCCAGACGACTCCTGTCCAGTCCACTCATTCAAATCACACCCCTCCCCTCTCCATCCATCCATCTGTTCATTCCCCCACCCTTCCTCTCAATTTTTCAATCCACCTTATCCAGTCACTATCTGTGGAGCAGGACGAAGGCCTCCAGCTTCTCGGGGATGTTTCCCCGGTAGTCCAGGCTGTGTTTGACAATGGCCCTGGCGGCTAGGCACTGCAGCGTGGTGTGGTTTATGGGCTGGATGACATTCCTGGCCAGTTCCTTCTCGTCAAGCAGGTCGCAGGCCGTCTGCTGGAAGGCGTTGGTGCTGTCGAAGTGGGTCCCACATGAAATCAGCAGGTTCATGATGTCAGGGTGACCGTTGGAAGCTGCCACGTGCAGAGGGCTAAAAATGGGGAGAAAAATGAACAGGTTCATGGAGTTGCAGTAACTGGTGGAGGCCGCTACATGGAGCGTGCTGGCACAACGTAACAGATAATTCATCATTAGCACATCACAGATACAGATGACCTTGCATGCACTCTCTATTTTTATTTCCCCATGTCATTTCATGCATCTGATTGTTTTACATTATGTTGTTTCTCTTGTCATTCAGATTATGTAATACAGTGCAGTTGTAACTTACTTAGTCATCTTGAATTCTTTTGTTTGTTTTGAGGAAAGATGTTTTAGAGGCACCCTGGCCTGATAGTTATAATTCATCACTTTTTTTTTCTTCTTCTTTTAAAATCACTCTGATTCTACGTTCTATAATGGCACAAATAAACTAAAACAAATAAGGAATATTCATCCAAACTATGCTCCATATTTGTCCTTTTGCTGGCTGTCACTGTCTTCTGCCTGGTTAAATTAAGGTTAGGTCTAAAAATTTAAAATGAACAAAGACAACTCAAATTTTTTACCCTCCCAAAAAAAACCAAAAAAAAACGTTTAAATGTGAGTAAAATCAGAAAAGTGAAAGAACAAGAAAATAATTTATCAGGGTTGAGAACAAGGAAGGAGACAAACAGACCTGTTGTCATCTTCATCGCGACTGTTGACGTCTGCTCCACACTCCAGGAGGATTGAGGCGACGGTGAGGGAGGGGAACTTGCAGACGGGGGTAGCGGCCCACACAGGTGGTGTTGCGGTCGACCGCCAGGTGGAGTGGGCTGTAACCATTCTTACCACACGGCTGGAGCTTAAGGAACCTGTGGGGAAGTAGATGAGAAATAGATTCCTCATTCAAGAAATCGCAATGAGCTGATAATGGACCATGAACTAATGGTCACTCCAACATTGTTAAATACCACAGTGCATATCACCTCACAGATAACAGCATGTGGTGGACCTCCTGAATCGACACTTGAGGCTCATTCCACAGTGCAAGACATTCCACAATTTCTGAACTAGCAAAGTGGATTTTGAGGTTTGGATGCTTTGCACCATGGAGAAGATAATCTTATTCAAACACGGGGCAGCATCTTTATGCCCTTAGTTCATAAATTCACTTGGTGTACAGTCATAGATAAGGGGCAGGGTGTGGGTGGAGCCAGCGTTGGGGAAAACACACAAAATTTGAGTCAAGCTGGACTTGACTGCTGGCCACATTTAATGAACGATCCAACTCAATGACCACTCACATAGCTTGATTTCACATGACCCATGAGAGGTAGCCTTATATATCAGTGGAGTTGTCAAGCTATAAAGGCAGTGGCTCTCCATCCTGGTCCTGGAGTACCATAGCCCTGCTGGTTTTCTATACTACCAGCTAGTTAATCGCATTCACCTGGCATCCCAGGTGTAAATCAGTCCCTGATTACATGGCTAGAGTGAAAACCAGCAGGGTGGTACTTGAGGGCCAGGATTGAGAACCACTATAATGCAATATACCAGAAAAATTTGATTTGCCTTTTAAAAAAACCCAAACAAAAAAATGCGATCAAATTGTTAGTAATCTAAGTAATTTACAAACAAAACACAAACCTATAGATGGTTTCCTTCTTGAAGTGGTCCTGCTCAGCAGTACACGGTACCTTCTCCAAAAGGCAGACGAGGTGCAGGATGATTGACAGGGCCTTGCTGAGCTGGGCGGGGTCAGGTGGCACTGGCCCGCTCTGTTTGACTGCCCGCTCAATCTCCAATACGCTCTTGGTCAGGATCCCCATAAGGTCCTCAAATGACACAGAGGTCCCCAGGAGCCCCTTGGCCCGGTCCTGGCAGCATGAAGGAAAAGAGCTCGGCGAAGGACAAGAGGCTGGAGGCTGTCATGGGGCTGAGGGGATCCAGGTTGCTCTGCTGCATGTCCAGTGCGTATTTCCACAGGTTGATGCAGCGCTCAAAGTTCCCAGAGTCGGCATAGACAGCGCCGCGGTAGCGGATGTAGTAGGATGTGTCCGGGTGCTGAGGACCAAGGATTCTCTCACGGATGAGCAGTGCCTGCATACGCATCTCATCCGGGTCAGAGATCAGCCCGTCCAGCTCCTCTCCATTGCTTACCTAGGATGAGGATTACAATGAATTAAGACATCGGCCATTACAGCAAACAGGTTTCTGTGCATACAGTTTAGGAGGTTCCATGTAGACACCATGGTGGAAGCAAACAACTCAAATAGCTGACATGAGGCTGCTGAAGTGGGTGCCCTATGTGCCAAGCTCAATTTACATGTCATAATTTTCTTCTTTTGCCTTCGTGTTTTACAAGTTTTGTGCAACAAGTCTGTTCCTAATTGTCTAGCTCTCTTTTTACTATTCCTGAACAGCAATGCAGAAGTTTGAAAGACTGTGGCTCCAGCACTGAGACCAGAATGCTTTTTGCTGGAACCACCCAACCTGTTTTCTTTCAAATTAAAATTGAATCAACTATCAAAGAAGTAGAAGCACAAAGAATCATGACACGCATGAATTGAACATGCATTTTAGAGCACTTAGTCCAATGTCGGCCAACTACATTGTTTACTTACCAAAACCATGACCTTGTAATCCTTTAGCTAATACTCACCTCTCTGGCATAGTCGTATGCCATGATCAGCTGTTTGGGTTCAGGTTTATGGACAATGTTGTTACTGTCCATGTACCTAAGGTCCATGGCCCTCTTCCAGTACTTCAAAGCTCCAAGCAGATCTCTCTTCTTGTCCACGAATGTGGCTCCCAAGAGCTCTAGAGCATCAATGCGTTCCCTGTGGCTCGTCTGCAGAGGGGAGAAAAGAACTTCATGTGGAATTTGTCTTTTTGCATATTTCTCCAAGATGCATATACACTTCATCCAAAAGGTCAGACCAGGACCAAGTCTCAACCACAGCGCAAAACCCCCAGGGCTGTCAGGAGCTCACTTCCTTTTGGCAGGCCACAGTGGACCCCATAGAAATAATACCAGTCACTATCCAGTTGCCAGCTTACAGCTCGTGTGGATATGGTCAGGTTACGGACAGCTTTGCGTCTGAATCAAAAACCCTCTTGAAAAGACTGATGGGTGTGGAAAGATTCTCTGCAGAAAGAGAAAATCCTTTTTGGAAATATAATGTGTGGTTTCTATGGCCATAAAACTACAATGTTGGTAGCCTGATGTGCCCCCTTCACTAGAATATAGTTTAACATGTTTGAACTAGTAGCCCTGAATTATCTTGCCAGACAGATTAGGAGACTAAAAAACAGACACATCACTTGCAAGTTACAAGGCACCTCTCATCAATTTTGCGTCCAAGCCTTCAAAATATGCTCAACAATGGTTTTGTCCAAGTCTAGTAAATAGGCAATGATAAAAATGTCTTAACATTTTTATTTTTTATTATTTAAAAAAAAAATTTTTAAATTGCAGGATCACTGTAGTGTTTTTGACTATTATAATATAGAGTTGCTGATAAACCATCCATGGTTGGTGGGGATGGAAACCTGACCTGCTGGTGCGTTGTCAAGTAGTCTACGATGTTAGTGTGGCCTGTGACGCTCGCAGAGAGTAGAGGTGTCATGCCGTAGCCGTCCCGCTCCATGGACGCCCCGTACTGCAGCAACATCCGCATTATCTCCAGACTGCCCGACTCCGCACAGTCATGGAGCGCCGTGTTGCCTGGGGACAGAGGTATTATAATAGGCTATTCATGTTATTTATATTCACTGAGAACACAAACAAAAAGGCAGTGTTTCCACACAGAGTCCTAGTTAAAAATGGGAGGCAAGTGTGCTCAGTGTGTAAGTGTGCTTACTTAATTGTGATTAAGTTAATTTGCATCAGTTTGGACAATTTATTTGTGGTAGGCCTGTCATTTACAGTGGTGGCCACCATAACTAAGTTGATGTGTGGGAAACACTGAAACAACTACAACATTTTATTCTAGCTCACAGCTCTATGCTGCCTGGGGAAGATCTAGTTGTGGCCCTTGCTGTTGCTATGCAACTATAAAAAAAACAACCCAACTGAGGCATGGCACCTGTTTGATAAAGCTGAAATGTTTTTTACTTGCACTGCCTGGCGTGCAGGGGGCTGAAAACATTCTCTACTCTCAGTGCTGTCCAAAGTACATCCTTCCCATTATAACAAACAAAAAAGGTCAGTGCTGAAAAAGAGAAGTGGGCGCAGCATGATGGCAGACTCAATGCTGGCCAAAACAGACAATTTTTTGTGCTGCCCTAAATACTCACTTCATGGACTTTAGACATCATACAGTCTGGTCAACAGGTAAATGAAATCACAAAACCACTAATTTATGCTGCGTTTGATCTCAATGCACTGGTCTCAAAGCACTTGAGGCAAAACAAAGAAGTGCAGTATTAAACATTGTTTAACATGAACATTGAGTGGTTTCACAATTCATGTCACAAAGTTCACTGACAACCTTGGAGTACTGTCTTATATGCTGGTATAAAAGCCACTATGCTGCAGAAACCCGAGAGATCTTGTAATGACCTTTCATTTATAGATCACATCACGTTACCAGCTTAATGGGTAGAGGCATGGTGCTAGTACTGTTGGTTTGCTTTTTTCTTGGGGGGGGGGGGGGGGTTTGGGGGTTTGTTGGTGGAACGTACATGGCTAACGAGTCACTCTACCTCTACACTTGTTTTGTTCCACAGAATAAAGTGTACAGGCCTGCCATTTTGCAAGATCAAATTCTCCTTCAGAGTTTTCCACCAATGTGTTTTAGTAACTACCTCTACATAGCTAGCTTGCTGGCTAGGTTGTTGTTGTTGCACTACAGCGGGGGATTTTGAAAAAGTAACACAAAGGAAGCGGAAAAGGAGGGGAATTCCTCCTCAGTGGGATTGCTAAATTTCATCTCAATCCCCTGTTTCCTGTAGGTCAGACTAGCTGGCCTCCAACCTGTTCCCTCCAACAGTATGCCGATTGAGGCTAACCCATATTCAAGCAGACAGGACCAAACAACTTATCCAACATGTGTACTATGGCTTGTCAGATGTCCATAATGTCAAACGAACAATGATTATACAGTCACATTTTCAAATCCCTTTTGAGACGTTAGTAGTGCATCAATGCACACACCAAAGGAATATTATTCCATTCAGTCATCATGCTGCCATAAATATGCCACTGGGCCTGTTTCGGGCCTCCCTCATACACCGTTGCCACCAGGCTTAACATTTTCTGGAGAGGAACTTTCTGGAGGACACCAACTTCCACTAACAAAACAGGTTAATCCAGAAGTTTGGAGAACCTTTTCAAAAAGGTAGGGATTAGTCTGGAGGCTCATTATAGGCCTCAAAACAGAATTTAGGCTACCTTAAGCCTATGTGAGGGCACCTCACTGACAGATGAGAGAAACGTCATATTGGAGGAATTTCATACTCCAAGAAGTGCTTTGTCTAGGGAGGAAGCGGTCTGATGTGCTACGGTTGAAGTGTCCTGTGCACACATTTTTCACCAAACTGCTTACCTTCCTCTTTTAAAATCCATTAGTTTTGGTGATTTGTCATTTCATACCAAATACATTCACATGTCGATAGATAGATAGATAGATACTATGTTGATCGCCGGGGGGAAAATCTGGGGTTGCAGCAGCATAACAGTACCGCTTGTCCATTCAGTTGTTAAGGGGGAAGGAACATAAAGTTCTTCAACTATGGCCAATTTCCTAATGATTGGACAAATAGGATTCAAATTCACACATATGTCATAAAAATACTTACATGAACGAACAGCTGAAGAGAGTGAGCCATGTTTTGTGCTGACAAATTACTTCAGGGAATTAATTTGGCTTAAAGTTAGCAAACACAAAATCTTGACAAGTAGTAGGTAATCACCTACGCAACGGGAGTAATTGGTTGCCTGAAAATCACTTCACCATGTTTTGAAAATGCCAAATAAATAGAAACTATGAGCTTTCAGACACACCCACTGAATCAGTCCACGTTGACATTGTTGTGCTCAAAGCTTTCCACTGTGAAACCAGAAATTTGTTGTATTCTCTTGAGTCACATTAAACGGACACATGCAAATATTTAGCCTATTATTTCACATCATACAGCAGTGAGGGTTACTGTAGAGCAGGGGTTCTCAGTCCTGGTCCTCAAGTACCATAGTCCTGCTGCTTATCTAGCCTACCAGGTATTTAACTGCATTCACCTTGCATCCCAGGAGTAAGTCAGTCCCTGATTAGATGGCTAAAATGAAAACCAGCAGGGCTATGGTACTCGAAAACCAGGATTGAGAACTGCTGTTGTAGACCATAGAATTGAAACAAGCTCAAATAACTAAGTATACAACTGGTAGAATCAAGCATAGTGCATCTTATCTCAGGGACAGAGGAAGGCATTGAGTTAATGAGGCCACTGTATCTCATTTGGTTGTTAGTGATTTGTATTAACAGACCATGTGTGCCATTATTGCTCGTGCCCCCTACCCACTCACCTTTCACACTTTTCCTGTTGACATCAGCACCTTTCTCCAACAGATACTGAGCTATTTCCTTGTGTCCTTTGTAACAGGAAATCATAAGACACGTGTGGCCGTGTCTGTTGGCCACCTCCAAGTCAGCTTTGTGCTCTACCAGGTATTTCACAATGTCCAGGTGACCGTCGAAGCAAGCTGCTCTAAGGGGGGTAGAATTAGTAAGAGTCGTGTTGTTTACAGAAGCCCCGTGGCCCAAAAGGGACTGAACCACCTTGAGGTGACCAGCCGCCGACGCGGCCCAAAGAGGGGGGGCGCCCTCAATGGTCTCCCCGTCAAAGTTCACTGACCCCCCGACCTCGACGGGAGCACTGCAGCACTCTAGCAGATATTCCACCAAATCCAAGTGTCCGTATCGGGAAGCCATCAGGAGCGGGGTGGCCCCGTTTGTTTTCTCTCC
This sequence comes from Hoplostethus atlanticus, assembly GCA_034670405.1. Classification (NCBI taxonomy): domain Eukaryota; kingdom Metazoa; phylum Chordata; class Actinopteri; order Trachichthyiformes; family Trachichthyidae; genus Hoplostethus; species Hoplostethus atlanticus. Next base: position 10,667,162 of record JAXDDX010000002.1, on the reverse strand, counting down.
CATCAGCTTGATCACCTCGTGTCCATCTTTGTTCTCCAACAGTTTCTGCAGCAGTCGGAGCTTGCCGTCCCTGGCAGCGTTGAATACTGCCGTTTTTAGATCCATTTCTGACAGGATTTCCTTCACCGTGAAATAAAAAGTCAATGACGTCAGTATACAATGTCAGCTAACGTTAGCCCGAGGTGTATTTTAACAAGGTGGAGAGCGGACCCTTTGTTTACAGCAAGCCTATTCTAGCTAAACCAGCTAACGGTTAGATACAAGCCCGTGCCAATTTCTTTACTTTGCGTTGTCAGCTTGCTAGTATAAGCATCGCCACTATTACGTGTGACGTTACCATTAAAAGCCACTAACAACAGAGACGGTTAAGGCGACCCTTGGTCCCCAGGCAGCAATCGATTTGCCGTGGGACACGAGCAATGTGGCTAATCAAGTTGATTAGCCAGCCAGTTTAGCTTAGCTTACTTTACAAACTCAATGAGTGTCTTTTTTGGTCATTCTAACGTCACTCTTCCACTGTCATTTCTTTCCCACCGAGAAGTCATTTTCCATTAGATCTGATTTCTGCACTTGCCATTGTTTAGCATTATATTCCTGCGGCGGCAATGCTTATATCCGTTTAATATGGAATACACCGAGGGCCGAAAAATAACAATCCACCCCCGCTCGTTATGCCTCGTTGCTAGCTTAGCTTGCTAGTTTAGCTTGGCTACAAAACGACGTTTCCTCTGTTGTTCCGCCAAACACGCTAAGTGACAACAACAAGGATGTGTCCGATATCAGTGCCCTTTTTCTCTCTCACTCTCGTCGAGACACGGCTGGAGATATTACCCCCAAAACAACGAATATATGTCATCCATGTAGCCAGTCAGTAAACTGGCTCGACAATGATCTCGGAGGAGGAGGAGGTAATTAGGGCAGGTTGTCCGCCCACTGCTCCACCGGATGATCACGACTCGGTTCTGTCAAATCGAAAACAATGCAGTCTTTTTTTCTAGACTTGTTTAACGATTGACGTGTGAACGCTCCAATCACAGAGCTGCTAGATGCTACGTAGGCAATGAAGACCCAAGAAAAAAAAATGTTTTTCGAGTAACCTGGAATTTTGTATATACACTTTTTGTCAGATCTACGGAGGCAGACACTAATAATCTAATTGTTCCCATGCTTGTTGCTGTCGGCTAGAGAACCATTTAAAACCGTTTAAGGCGGCGGCATTGACTACGAATTACTTTGATTATATCACACCCTACAGGTTGAAAGAAGAAAAAACAAGCCCAGAGTCAACGTGGAGACAGTTCTTTAGGCTAATCCCCGACATTTAAGAGATTCTGAATAACTCACTATTCACATTACTCTACCTGGGAAAGTTGTGTTCCAAATCAAGGTGGTTGTAGTCAGGAACTCAGATTCCTTCAGATCACTCAAAACCCATTTAACTGTGTTCATCGATATGACAAATTGGTCATTAATGATTAAATAAAATAAATAGAAAACCAGACATTTACCAGAAAGTTTATTCAGCTATGCCAATAAGTTAACAAGTCCCCAGAGTGCCTCGGTGTGTCAAGAGAGAATGAACTTGTGTAGACAGTGCACAAATCTAAATGTCAAATGACAACACTGCAGAAACATAGAAAGAAATAGCTGATATAAAAAGGAAATATAGATTTTTACTTTTAGCATACCAAATTCTTCTTTATCTCCTTTAGCCAATTCAACAGAAACATAGAAAATTCTAACACCAAGAACAGTTTAGTTTTAAAATGAACTTACAGAGGGAACATGGCATAACAGATAGCAAAGTAAAACCACAATTACTGTCAAAAATAATAATGCTTCAATTATTCTTAAATCAATTGAAATTGTAATTTTACAGTGTTTCTTGAGCCATGTCAAGTTCCAACCACCCTACAGACTTTGACAAAAAAGCCAAACTATCAAGTCACAAACATTAAAAAGAAAAAAATAATCACAAAGAGAGGTTTTGGTCTCTTTTCAAGATTAGACGTATGGTATGTTACTTTTATGACAAAACTTTTACATGGAGATAGTGTGATGGGTTCCAGCTTTTCTAGAAGGTGATCTGACCTTCATCTCTGTGCCTAAAACTTCAAAAGACAACATTGTATTTATGCATCTCATGTTTTCAACCTCATTTATGAACGGCAAAATGTACCTTTTTTTGACAAGGAAGCAAATCCTAGAAAAGCGGAAGAAAGAACCACTGGTTGTTGCATGATTCCTGACTGCTAGGAATGCGCCTGCTACTATGTAATGCTTATTGCAGGCCTCGATGTCTAGTGGAATCTCATGTAAAAACATTCTAGAATAAAAACAACGCATTTAAGATTTCCTTTCCATATTGCAATTTGAATCTGGTGACAAATTGGATAATGACAATGGAAGTCAGAGCCACAAAAGTTTACAAATCCATTACATCTCAATCCTCCCAAACCATCTAAATCTAGATCCTTTTGAAAAGGAATTAGTGTGATGCAAATGGCCTGTGAGGGTCTAACCTTTCAAATTACAACCACAATTCAAATTACCAACATGTTCTTACATTCAGGCAATATTTTGCAAAACAATGTGAATTTTACAACAGTGTTGTACAAGCCCAGGGGGCAATATGAGCCCACATAATAAATAAGCTGTTACACTTTAAATAGTAAAGGCAGAATTTGAGATATAATATAGTAAGGGCTCCCATGAAAGACAAAAAAAGCTGACATTGCCACTTAACTCACACTTTGTCATTTGCAGACACAAGAATACTATCAGTTTTTTTTCTTTGTATCTTCCACACTGTAAGTCACCCCAACATTCACATAGACGTAATACAGAAGAGCCTACCTGTAACTAAAATTTCAAGGAGATAATTCAGCAGTGTGTTGAAGTATATTTGTTGCATGACCTCATTAATACTTATAATCCAACAAATGGAATCTAAAACTATTCAAGAATGAAAAATTGCTTTGAATGTTGTTTTAAAGCAACTGGGTCTGCAGTCACTTGAGGGAGAGCCACTAGTTCTGTATCTGAGATTTCCACCCTTCAATTCAAATGCAAACTTGAGTACTATTTACTTGCTTCAAGTAAATAATAAGTTAAAGATGGCTTGTGTGAGTTTTCATAACCAAATACAACCTTTGTGGGAAAATCCCTTTACCTAACCTTTGTTGTTTTCAGTGATCCGATGCTATACAGATAATGAAAAGAAAACCCCTAGGTCTCTTATATTGTAACTATATTTAGGTGCAACTGCCTTGGCTGTTACAGCGCACACATTGGGCTGAAAAGGGGATAACAGATCTGGAAAAGAGGGGACAAGATGATGGAGGCAAACCTGGGCAAAAATTACACATCTAGAAAAAAACACACATTTAGAAACAATATTTGAAGTACTTGAGGTTTGCAAAACTTGATCAAGAACTTTTAACCATTTTGCCAAGGGCCCGTTTGCATAAAGCTTCTAAGAATAGGAGTACTAATCGAGGATGACTTGTCAGACCATACGACCTGACAGTTTTATATGATCCGATCTCAGATCAGCACTGCTATTCTATCCTACTTAATGCGTACGAGCCCAGGTCTGGATGAAGGAAGTGATGAAACAGATCCCAGGGTTCAGAGATTGTTACGATCCGACACGTGTTGTAGTGGTCTTCTTGTCAGAGAAGAAGCTTCTCAGCAGGACCACCTGGCTGATGCTGACCACCAGAAGAATGAAGGCCTCTCCGATGGACCAGAACGCCACACGGGTGTTAAGGTCCTCTGCTCGACTGCGTCCCTGTGCCTCGCGGAGGCGGAAGTGCGTCTGGTAGTCGATGACCGACTTCAGAGCCTCATGGATGGACACACAGGCTGATTCCATCTGGGAATTAAGAAAAAAAGGAGAGTTGAGACCAACGTGGGAAATTTAGGTTATGGCCAGTACCTTTTTTCTAGTCTACTTAAGTGACTGACCAACCCTCATCTTAAATATCTATTCCATCTAAAAATACTAATAATCATATCAATAATAACTGTAGCGGATAAAATTGTGACAGTCGATGTGAACTTCTGAATTAACCAGCCACTGTGGCCGGTGAATAAAAGACATATTGTCATCCTGGTTCAGACTCTAGAAACTAGAAGATGACAGAAAGCACGACTGGCCATGGCCAAACCATGGTCGAGGTATAAATGTTGCATTTTTATTCACAATTAACTTCAAAATACATGCATTCATTTTGTAATTCAGTGGCCATATAGGACAACTGTAACTGTCAATACAGTGGTTGTCAGTAGTGTAAAGTGTAGTGTATAACTGCATTGTGTGGCTAGTGCTCCCTGGGGGGGGGGGGAAATTGTACTGACTGGACTATATATACAAGCAAATACCATATACATATATAAAATGTCTATGGCTCATAAGCATATTTTGAGAAACAGACTTTCACCCCCTCACACACAACATGCAAACACATAAGCTCACACACACCCACCACTCACCTGGGTGAGAGCGGTGACTCTGTTCTCATTGGGGAAGAGTGGGGGGTCCTCGCCGACCTGGAAGTCAAAATAGACGGTCTTGTGCGTGAAAGTAGAGAACTCGTTGCTGAAACAGAACTTGTAGGTGCCATTCTTGGCCGCTGTGAAGGTAAAGCTATCGTATTGTTTCTTCATCTCTTTGTAAAGAACAGTGCCGTCCGAGTCCTCCAAACGACAGTCCACATCGTAATGGCCACCGGTCACCACCTGGGAAAACAACACATTATTTTTGGGTTGTTTTTATTGAACATGTATGCACTGTGGTACTAGACAGTATGTAATACTAATTAGTACTACATAGGCGTTTCAGTATTTTAATGGGCTACAGTCACCAACTTTGGCAAAGAACAAATACGCTGACCTGCAGCTATTTGCTACTATTTGGTTTCCATTATGACAAACTGTTTCATGGCACACAGAGATGCCAGTAGTTGAACGTTTCCTTGCAAAAAGACAACTATATGACGAAATGAAACATCGGGCCAAAAGTTTAAATGCCAGAGAATTATTTTTAGGATGAGTGTGCAGACCAATCCCACCTTCAGGATTTTTAGCCTTTCAGACAGTACAGTGAAGACAAACCATAGGAGAAAAGGGTGCCAAGAGAATAGCATGATCCAGGACGCAAACAAAAACACATATTTGGCCCCTGAGTGCAAATGCTGACTAAAAGCTCACCCGTGCACTGGCGGAGGAAGGTCAGGTTTGTCAGGTTCAAACTTTACATTTAGGATGAATAAGGCTGGCGGGCTGAGCTTGGGCCTAAATCTAGCCCTCCAGAGAAACATTTGTGTACTAGCATTGAGACACACGCACCTGAAACTCCAGCGTACACTTGGTGCCAATGGTGATGTCTTCATAGAAACACTGCTTAGCGTTGTCTGGCAGCTCGAAAGTTAGCTCGGACCCCAGAACCCACCCACAGAGCAGCTGGGCCCAAAGCACCTGCAACAGCACTCGAATGGATCCGTACATCTTGGTGACCGAGAGGCAAAAACTTCAAAGTAAACGTATCCGACCTGCCGAAACGATATGAAGAGATATCAAATTATAAATCAATACTGAGGGTGACAACATGACAAAAATGGTGACAAAGCAAACCCGGACATTGATATTAGCGACAAGTACCTTAAGGCTAACTAGCTAGCTAGCGGTTAAGACGGCAGGGAAACCACTTGGGGTTGCCAACTTTTATGTATATCGTACTGTACATTTGGGTATTGTGGCCCCATTTGTAGTCATTGAAGTAAATGTAAACTCGAACATTAACAATATTCAATTCAATATTTTGTTTCTCAGCATAAGCTGCTCACCTCAAGACGCTCACCCGGATGCGAGGACTAGTAAGGACGTATCACCAACGTGCGATACCATTGGCTAACATTTTTGAGAGCCCGCCCCCTGCGTTCTGCTATTCGTCCAAATAAGCACAGGAAGTGCGTTCATTTTGGGCCACATTTCAATACTTTGGTCATCTCCTCTACCCATTGTAATATTTTTTGACTGTACGGAAGGTCCACTTCGCCGTGTAGGAGGCTGCTGCTGATCAACAGACCTTTTCGAAATAATGAACATGAAAATTGTGTTAGTAGGCAGGTTTACTACAACACGGATACATTGAAATTGCTAGGATATCAAAAACGTGTCTGAATTAATCGGATTTGTAAGAAATATCAAAATTTGGTTTAAGCATAGTTTAGCTCTAGTTTTGAATGAAAGAAAGTAATATCTGCTGCCCGTAATAAATAAATATACACCCTTTAATTGAACAGATTAGAGACTAAAATGACTATATTTTCTTAAACTGGACTGCTCTCTTGATCTGGTGAGCTAGAATACTTACTTTTGGTTCACTGAAGATCTAGTGTGTGTGTGTGTGGTGTAGTTGGTTAACATTTTACACTGAAGGCCTGAGCTATGTACTCTCAAGAACTGTACAATAAACAACTCCATGCTGCTCTCCAACCTGCAGTTCTCATTTGTCGTTTCAGTAACCCTGTAAGGTTGTAATCCTCCATCTTGTGAACATGTTTGATTACAAAAACAGAAAACTATCATTAATAACTAATTAACAAAATGTAAAAAAAAAAAAAAAAAAAGGTCCCTGCTGTACATTATATGTGGTTCTGCTGCTTTTCATCAACTACTTTCTTCTATCCATCTATGGAGAAACAGGTTTATTTGTAGGCTATCTATGTTAAATGTACTTTTTTGGCTATCATGAGAGAAGCTGACATTTCAGTAATTATGTCTCTCAGTCTAGCGCGTACACGCGCGCCGTGCTCGATCTGGTGATGGTGGCTCTCTCTCTCTCTCTCTCTCTCTCTCTCTCTCTCTCTCTCTCTCTCTCACTCTCTCCTTATGTTGCAATTCTCTCTAAATGCTTGAAAATCACTATGAGTTGGGTAGCCTTAGCCTAGTTAATGTTAAAAAAAAACGTATTTTTTTTTTTTTTGGAAAATCACTTTCAAAATCACTGAAGCCCTCCCAAAAACGGTGTAAAATCACCCCTGAATTCAGGCATTCTGTGAACTAGACCAGTCATTCCATAAGTGGAGTGGGAGGATCACCAGGAGTCATTGAAGGTCCCAAAGGTCCCCAGTAGAATAAGCAATAGTTTAATTTCAATATTACTTTTATTCAGTGAGAAAATATCATAGGAAGTACTCTTCCTGTCAGAGGTTTCATTCTCCCTGTGGTTATCTCCTCGCCTACAGTATAGACAGTCCATTGCTGTACCAAATCGTATCCAACAACAAAACTCTTCTCAGATGGCCTTGACATGAAAACATTAGAGAACATCCATACACACCCATATGCAAGCAGACTGTACTTCATGTACTCTCACTCACACAGACAGACATGACCAGTGTCAGTGGACAGGAGCATATAGATCGGGAGAACAGTACATGTAGGCTAAATGCTGAATGTCCATCTGCAGGAATCTGAGCTAGGGTGAGCTCACGGCCCTCCGTGGCACATAATTACTCACCCCTGATATACATGTATCATGAGCGACTCAGGCCTCAAGTTAGCCCAAATGGCTTCAAGCTGTTGCTCTCAAACCTGAAAAACAGACACTAAAAAGTTCGATTTTATTGGCAAGATGGATGATTTATGATAAAGATGGACATAGACTGGCCAGTTTCTCAGACGTTCCAAGTTGTATTGATCTTGAACTTGAATGAAATTGAACTTTTTGAGAGCTTGTTTTTTACATATATATCTCTGTATATACTCAAGGAGGAAGGCATCAGATTCTGTTTTTAACCAGCCACTTATTGCCACACAGTATGTTATCAAGACTTCCTTCAATGTTTTGGGCTAGTCTTAGGTATGTTGACTTAATTATCTTTTGCAAGAAAGGGGGCATCCAAACACATAATCCGTGCTTGCACTGGGCCTGGGTAAGTAGCAGTAGCACCTTTCCTCTGTGAAGGGCCCCCTCTGTCTACTCCACCAACCCCGCTAGCGGCGCCCCTGGGTGCTGGACCGCATAGTTAAAAACAGATGCGCGGTTAGAGTGTCTTCCTGACGGTTGTGAACACACGTCTGACCCCAGAACACAATCTCGCGCGAAGCAGCACCACGAGACTTACACTATAAACGAGGGAGGGAGGGCTGCATGCATATGAAGAGCTGGCAAGACAAAACAAAAGCCGCACATTTCAACAAGCGCTGGTCGCTTTTTGTAAACCGAATTATCGATTCACCGTCGATTTCCGATTAACTGCAACATTACATAAAGTTTTGCACCATGCCTAGTAGCACGTCTTTGCTGGAGGCCGACGAGGGAGAGTCGGAGGTCCCACCACCGCTAGTGCACGCTTTCGCCGGCATAGGCCTCGAAGAGCACTGCGCCCAGAGCCAGACCACTGAGCAAGCCGGCGAGAGCCTCTCCCTCTCCCACCACCACCACCACCACCACCACCTCCATCCGGTGTCTTTCAGCCTCCTCGGTACGGTTCTAGACTTGAAGCCTCTGTCGCTGCATCGGCCCCCTTCGGAAGAAGAAGTAAACATTGCAGCAGCGCCAGAGGAAGAGCCAGAAGTTGTAGCTGCCAACTCAAACAACGGGACTGTTAACGTTAGCTGCAGCAGTAGCACGCTGCTAACACAGGCCCACCTCCACCACGTCCCGTCGGGGCTAGTCGGGTCTGGGATGCAGTCTGGAATGGAGCCACCACTACCTGCCGAGACCATTTTGCTATACAACAACGATGAGCGGGATGATGCCGGTGCCCTACAACCGGGTAACAACGGGATGGTGATTTTACCGGCTGGTGTGTACGGGGAGCCGAGCTGTGAGGCCGAGCAGGCGTTGTTGATGCGGAGAAAGAGCGTCAACACCACCGAGTGTGTGGCCGTACCGAGCTCCGAGCACGTCGCAGAGATCGTGGGCAGACAGGGTGAGTTGTCTGGGAGGATTGATTGAGTGATTGGCTAACGTTACTTAAGATTAAACTTTAATCGACATTGGGTTGTGGCAGCAGCAAAGAAAAGGATATAAGTTAGCAATGGCCACGATATAAACCAGAACTGGGTAAACGGAGGGTATAAAACATGAGCGATAAATACAACTTATAGACCATATTGAGGAAAAGGAATGAAAATGTGTCATTTTGAAAACATGAGGATTTGAACATTTATAATTTTACAGCGGCAAGTGCCAGTATTGTCACCTTCACTTGATTGATGCACATTATACGAACACGTGCTAACATCACATTTTCTATACATTGAAAGTGATTATTGATGCAATATGTTCACGTAGCTAACAAAATAAATCTATGCTTGCACTGGCAGGATTTTCGGCAGTAACAGTTAGCGGTACGTTAGCTTAGCACTCTTGCTAACTGGGTCAACACCATCCCAGCACCCTGCACTAAAAGTTTACATCAAAAAGTTTTGTCGACAAGCAGATCCGTCTCTATTTTTAGGCTGTCACGCGCACTAATGACAATAAGATGCATATTTTTTTCCTTTGCTTTCCTGACATGAAGGTGCAGTCAGCCGTGTTGTGCTAGCCTGACTTTGCTTTGTCTCGGAGAACATGAGCAATATGTTGGTCACCATTACACTGCCACATCAGCCATAGGTTATAGTTAGCTCCCTGTCATAACCATGACCGGACCGACTACTTGTGTATTTAACTAAATATGGCTGTCTTTTCTTAGAAATCCGCTTTTATCTGGTCTTTCCCCAAACTTTATATAACGTAATGGTAGGTTTGGGAGAGTGTTATTATGTCGGGTTTTGGACCGGTGGGGGAGGGTGCACAGACTGCAGTGTTGACAACAACAGGAAATGGCTCTGGTAATGATGTTGGACTTTCAACCACAGCTGAAAGACGTACTATCTTTTTACAATGTATAGTAACACTGTTTTCAATAGCACTACTAACTGTAAACATAAAGTGGAAATGACAGGATCTGTTTGTACTGAATTTTGTTAAAGTGGGTTTAGAATAGAGCTTAACTTGATGTGTGTCTAATCTAATGGGTGATTCAAAAAAAAAATAATTTGACCAAACATTGTCCTCCGTCTTCCTCTCCCTCTCCTGTACCTTCCTCTCTCAGGCTGTAAGATTAAGGCACTCCGAGCCAAGACCAACACCTATATTAAGACGCCAGTAAGAGGTGAGCAGCCCGTCTTCGTTGTAACGGGACGCAAGGAAGATGTGGCTATGGCCAAGAGAGAGATCCTGTCTGCAGCCGAGCACTTCTCCCTCATCAGGGCCTCCCGAAACAAGACGGGCCCTCTGTCTGCTGCGGCAGGCCCTGGGCTCCCAGGGACCCCTGCTCTCCCTGGCCAGACAACCATCCAGGTCAGTAAGCATGTGTTAAGCCATTCAGTTACATTCAATAAAATTGGTGTGTCACCATCAAAACACAATGTATTTTGTGTAATGAAAAATCCACTCATTGTTTTTTAAATGTTTAGATCTGTTCTTTTCAATGTCATTCTAACCCTACAGGTGCGGGTGCCATATCGTGTTGTGGGGCTCGTCGTGGGTCCCAAAGGTGAGTCCTTTATTGATTCATTATTAGATAAACTTTACTTGCCCCCATGCAGGAAGTCTCTATGCTGTGTTCACACGAAGAATAATAACAAAAACAAATGCAAAAAATGTATATTGTTTTATGCGTATGTTGCGTTGTAGTGCAGTGTTTGTGTTTTTATCTTACTTAGTCTTCAGGGCTTTCCCTGCCTATTCAGCCCTTTATATAAGACCGATGAATGTTGTTTGTTTTTTTCCGACTGAACCAGTGATTACAACTTCAGAGTTGTTTGATTAAGGGCCCTGGTCATCTCTTTCAGGGGCGACCATCAAACGTATTCAGCAGCAGACCCACACCTACATCGTGACGCCAAGCCGAGACAAAGAGCCGGTGTTTGAAGGTCACCGGGATGCCAGAGAATGTAGACCGGGCCAGGGAGGAGATAGAGGCGCACATCGCGCTCCGCACCGGAGCCTGCGGCGGCATTGAGGTTCCCGGTGTAGAAGACAACGACTTCCACTTTAATGGGACGGATGTCAGCTTCGAGGGTGCCACGACACCAGGAGGTTTGGGAGAGCGGGCGTGGCTTCAGACAAGTGCATCATCACCCAGTGGTGGCATACCGCCAATGATCACCGGTACTCAGCGAATCAACAGCAATATTAACAGTGGTGTCAGAATGTCTTCCACCTATCGCAACGACAGTTCCAGTTCCCTTGGCAGTGGCTCCAGCTCAGCCGATTCATTCTACGGCAGTGGGAATGGTAACCGGATGGCGGATTTCAGTCCAACCTGTTCGTTTAATGCAAATGCTAACAACAACAACAACAACAGTAATGGCGGAGGTACAAGTTTCTGGTTCGGCGATAGCCATCTTCCTCTGGGGTCTGAGGAGCTGGTTGGGCCGGGAGGCGGAGGTTCCTCCTCAGGATTTGACCCCTTAACTATCTCCACTGCTCCAGGCTCACAGCCTCTTCCACAGCCCCACATCTGGAGCCCCTTCGTGGACCACCAAGGCATCCAGGCCTTTGATGCCCGTCAATCTCAGGTATGTGCTTTGGCATAATGTTGATGCGCTGTTTGTATTTCAAATGATTAGGATTTTAACATGGCATTGATGCAAGCATTAAGTTTGCTGTCATTGTCTACCACCGCAGTTTTAATGGAGCAGGAGCTTAAAGATTCATTATTCAGTCCTCCTGGCTCATTTCACAGTTCAGTGCAAACCAGTTTGTGCTTGAGCTTTTGCCTTTTGTCTGTATGGTGTTTGGACTGTTTGTGTGATGATATGAAAAAGTTATGTCATCAAATCATGAGATCAGTCAGACGTTGGAAATGAACAAGTCTGTGACAACATCGCATTTTCCTCGATCATCTAAAGATTCTTTCAGTCACTTGAAATCTTTTAACTCCATTTAGTTGTTTTCTTAAATTTTTCTTCACAAGAGTTGAAAACTTCTTGATCTGATGAGCCCTAAAGCCTACAAAATGCACTGAAACTCCAAATTCAGAAAAGCATGGTTTTCAGTCTTGAAGATATGGTTCTTCTGGTGGCAGTGAATGTTGTGGTTTAATAATTTGGCAAGTAACTGAATCTAACTAATGCTGTCACCTATCTTTCCAGACCAGTCAGCCAGGGACCCCCCGGCTCTCCCCAACCTTCCCTGGGACCGAAGCCTTGGAGCACCCCCAGGCCCAACGCGTTCAGCGGGCGGCCCTTGGTTCGGCCGGGGCCCTCGAAGTCCACAGGTTCCCAGCCTACGGCCCTGCCTTCTCTTCTTCCAGTGAAAGCACCACTTCCGCCTCCTCTTCCTCCCCTCCTGAATCCTCCCTCCCCTACCGACCTGGGTTTGGCTCGGCAGGAAGAGGACAAGAGATATGTATCCACTGTATGGATAGCCAGGTGATCGCTGCCTTGGTTCCCTGTGGGCATAACCTCTTCTGTTTTGAGTGTGCCACCCAGATATGCCAGGGTCCAGATGCTGTGTGCCCTGTGTGCCTCTCCCCGGTCACGCAGGCCATCCAGCTCCGTAACATATAATTGAACCCATCAACCTGTAGTGAAGTTGCCCTTTACGGCTGACGAGGGATTCGCTTCCCCACTCCTTCCCACCCTAACTTACAACATGGGCGGGGAAATTACAAAACTGACGCTAGATCAGCGTCTAGGTGCCTCTTCACCCTATACAGTTTTGTCCAAGCAGGTGTATGATTGATAGAGGAGAGGGAGAATAGGTGACTAAGGAAAGATCTGTATTTATGGCATGGGTTAGGGTGTTAAGCCCGTACGTGTGCCTGCTGTTGTGAAGTCTTCTTCCTAGATTGATGATTGATCAATGGAGGGTTGGCAACCCTCTATGTAGCATCGGGTGAGGTTGGATTCTTTTCTTTGTTCATGATTTTTAATTTTAATTTTTCCCTCCTGAAACATTTAGTGATCAGTTTCTGCCTACCGATATTTTTTATTGTTTTTTATGTACTTGGGATTCTTGATGACTGTTAGATGAGTTAAGATGGCTTTTGGGTCAATATTTAAGTTGGTCACGAACAGTTTTGATATTTTTCTCGACATCTCAAAAGTTTAACTTTTTTTTTTTTTGCTGCTACAATAGTTTTTGTGCTGAAATTCTAGCCCGCCCCATTGCCTCTTATTCATTGTGCTTAAGGCTGGAACCATGGAGGGGAGAAAGAAGAGGAAGTCCTCGAGCGTGTTTACATATCCCAACCACAAAGTATACATGAAGTAAGAGTAGTCTCATGAGTACCAATCAATGTACAATGTAAATTTGATACATCTTCGTGTTTATTATCACAGCTAATGCCACTATATCCCAGATTTCTTATGGTTTGTCAGGATATGATTGATCTGATCAAAAGCTGAATTCTTGAGTATCTCCAGTAATGACAGGATATTGATGTTCATGCAAACACACTCATAGAGGCTTGTGGGTCAAACCTGCTACTGCAAAGTTGTCACACTCCAGTAGCAAACTCCCATTGCCTCAATGACCCCTCCTTCTCTTTACCTCCTAGACCAGAACCAAGAGGTGGCTAACCACTTCTTTTAGAGTACCAGGATGTTACACCACTTCACTACCGCCAAGTTGCTTTCCATTGGTACTTAAAGCAGTCTGTTTACAGTAAACTTGTGCCTAATTCCGTTCTGAGTAATTGAAACAAAGAAACAACTGGTTCAGTGGACACACAATGTTGCTACGTCTTACAACAAACCTGTGGCCTTTTTGGAAAGCCTGTAATTAACTGACAACACTAGCTCCAAATCCAGACCAATGCTCGAGAATAACTCGCTGACAAAAGACTTCAGTCTTAATGTATTCATCAGTTTGATATCTTGAACGCATCTTGGCACTAAGATTTTCTTCATCCATTAATGGAACAAAGATTATATCACAGGGACTTGATTTGTTTCCCATTTCTTTAAGATGCTTTTTTAATGTTTACCACCTATTACCCCTTTTACTCTTTTGCAGAGATGCAATTTTACGTCATTTTTCAGTACCCAACACTCATTTTATTTTATTTTTTTTCTTTTCCATTTTTGCCCATCCCTTTTTGTATTTATCCTGATTACATCCTTGTTTGGGAAACCATGCCCTGGTTTTGTGATCACCCAGCAAGGTGTGCACGACGCACCTTGTACCTTTTTGTAACATTCCTCAAATTGCAGTCACTTTAATGATTGGTACATCACAATTATGGTTAATTGACACTCAAATCTCTCTTATCCAGGAAGTGTGAGAACTGATATTCTGTGGAGTTGTACTATAATGAAGGCTGTAATTTGGAACATTTCCCTATACCAGTGATCTTCAAATCTTGTCCTCGGGACCCACAGTACCGCTGGTTGTCTATCCTGCCAGGTAGTTAATTGCATCCACCAGTCCATGACTAGACAGCTACAACGAAAACTCCATATTTAACTCTCAATTTCTTGTCTACCAGGCCTATGCAAAAATGTTTTTTAAATATATTAACAACTTGAGGGAGCGCTTGATTTAACTTGGAGGCACACCTGGCCTCAGCAGTAGTGATACCATTGCCTGCAAATGGACATAAATCAAGCACCCCTCAAGGGTTCTCAATTACAGTGCTCAAGCAACACATAGGCCTCAGACCAGAGACAGAAGGTGATTTTGGACTTGCAGACTTCTGTTCTTGGATTATGCCCCCACCCACTCACCCAAACACCCACACCCCACTACAATTCTGCCTGGGTTAGGCTTTATAGCCTGCCCTAGTGCATTGATGTGATAAGCTCCTCTCTTACTGGTACACACTTGCATTTCTATACTCCGTTTGAGCTGCCTTCTCATGTGTCATCAGCTTGTTTTCTATTGTCCCGTGCCCTACTAAGCACAAACCTCCCCATATCACACTATTGACTAATGAGGCTCAAATACATTGATTCCACTTTTTCCCCTTCAAAGTGTGTATATGTGCACTCTGCCTGGAAAGTAAAGGGAAAGGTACAATGGTGGAAATCATCTCAAGCCCTAGCTTTAAATACCAGTGTCTCTAGACCTTTTAGAGGAGTGCATGAATTAATGTACATTTTAAAAGGGAAGTGGATGGAATGAGATCATCTTGGACTGTGTGGACACTACAAAAGGTCAATACTATTGCTTTTGGCATGCTAGTGTGGACGTTGGACCACAATCCTTCTAGCATTCCAGCTGTAACTGGGGTCAAAATAGTATTCGGAAGTGATTTGATTACTTAGACCTATTTCTTAATATTCTGTTTCTTTCATGAGTGATCGCGCTGTCCTGAGGAGATGGAACCAAACCAGTCCCTAAAGTGCAAAAACCCCCTCTGCTTTTCCAAACAGCCAAGCTCAATCAAACGCCTGTAAAATATTTGAACAAGTTAGACTTGATTGGTTGTCCCTCCCTCCCCTTGGGGCTCCTATCCGTCCGTTTTATTTTAGTCACATCTCTGAAGGGTTGATCTCTTGTGCGCTCTCTTTCTCTCTCTGAGGGAATGCAATACACTGTTGGCCCTCCGTTTCTTGACATGAATCTATTGACATTTTTGTGTATGTATTATAATAATATTACTGTTAATGACTGATAAATATACAGAACTTATTTTTTATTTTGTTACATTTCATATATACAAATATAAATCTATCTATATATTAAAATGTTTACAAATAAGATTTTTTTTTTTACCTTTCTCTAGTAATTAAGTGAGCTAAGAGTTGGAAGCCCAGAAAGCGTTGCAGGAGAATGTCAGTGCTATTTGCTTGTAGTCTAGTTATTAGTTGACAGTATTGACGATAATAGTATTGATAGCTGCCGTTTAACCTAGTGGAAATGGAATGTGCAACACAAGCATGTCTTCATAATGTACCGCCAATGTAAAACATCACTGCAACTGTTTGTAAAAAGGCCAAGGATCTAAGCTGCCTGTCATGTCTGTACGCCACCAAATTAAGAATGGTATACTGTAAAATGTATCTTAGATATCTATATAAATATATACATATATTATTAAGCTGTACCAACAGTTTAAAGTATTTGCTAATTTTACTACAATTTGTTATGTATATGTAGGGGGAGTCTTATGGCATATAAATTCTTCAAATTGAGTCAGACTATATTTTATGATAACGGCCTTTTAAGTTATTGCGGCCAAAGCACTGATATTATATATTTGCTGTAAAGAGAATTTAAGAGTTTTATTTTTCTGATATTAAAGTTACTTAATAAAGACTGTTTCATTTAAAGCCTTCTCAGACTGTTTGCTGCTGTAATTCATACATCTACGAACACACGCCGTGCAATTTTGGAATTTTTTTTCCAGTTGTCACAATGAACAAATCTATCAATTTGAGGCGCTTTGATCAAAACCATATGCATGATAGTCCTAGGGGATCTGCCTCTGTATTATGGGTCCTCAACATGTCAAATTCCGAAGAGCGGATGTGGAAGAATTGGACATCTGGGCACAGTTGTAGTCCTCCAAGGGCTCATGTTGTGGTACATTTTCCTGCATCATGCCTCAACACCTCTTAGAAACACAGTAGAAAGCAGTTTAATTGGTTGTGCAACACTCAACTGATCTGTGCAACAATTTATCCTCACTATGTTGCACATTTCATTTGACTGCAACCGTCTGATGGCATTTTACAACGGCAGTAAGGATAAAGGGATAAAACATTGAATTATTCAGGCTTCAGTTTACATGGTCGGCTATGGGTTGAGCAAGTATCATGACCCCGGGGCCCATGAGACATCTCTAAATGAGTGTGTTTGTAATTCCATCACTATTTTTCTAACTATCTGGGTGTTGTATTCAGTACAGACAGTGATATTTACCCCCTGCCTAATAGGCTGCCAACAGGATTATTTTACTCGCCTAGTAATGTGATACTTCATTGATTGCTATAGGAAAACACACTTAGGGTTAGCTACAGAACCGCACCCATGGAGCTGGTACAGATTCACTGTCTTGCTCAGCTGCATCTGAACTACGCCACCCTGCTGCCCATAGCCACACTTCAGGACTCCATTACTATTTTGTCAACACCTCAGCCTAACCAACGTAATCTCTGAACCTAACCAGAACAACCTCAAGATGTTGAGGTCAAATGTAAATGAAAATGAATGACCGCAACATCGTGAGGCTGTTCAGGCTATGTTTTTTTCAGTTTGACAATTAAAAACAGTCCACTTTGAGTGTTGCCAGTTTCTGCTTGTAAACATATTAGCTGAGAGAATAAATAGATCACAAGTTAGAGAATATCAGGCTGTTTTTAATAATTCCCACATATGAAATACAGGTAAAGTTTATATCTGCAATCTGTCATAGTAGTCACCATCAGCCTATTTAGGTTGTGTCTTTAGGCTCCTATAGTAACTGCAAGTAATAAAAAATGTATCTGTCTACCTTAGAGCGCAGTAGAAGATAGCAGGTTATTTCTCCAGACAGAATCCAGCAACAATTGTCTTTCAGAAACATTTTGTAATCATAAAATGTCCTGTTTCTTGCCATTCAACCAAAGGCAAAATTATACAGTAAGTGAATGAATCCCAAAGTCCAATTCTTTAATTCCTCATGTAGGACAAACCTTTTAACAATGTCGTCCAAAAGTACAACACGGTGAAACGATCAAGGATGGTACAAAAGCAGAAAGAAGCCCGCAAGGACCAACAAAGCAACCCATTACTTAGTTTTGTAAAAAAAAAAAAAGAAACTGCACCTCAACTTGATTTTCATTGGATACCAAAGCAGGCAAACTTTTGTAAAAGAAAAAAAAAGCCCAAAAACTGTAAATTCAAACTGAAATCTGCACCAAATCCAATCTTTCCTTCCACCAACATTTCACCTGTAAACTGTAGTCAGTGTTGTGCTAAAAATTCATACATCATACTAGCAATCTTTAATACTCCTCTTCAGGGACACAAAGACAACTTTATAAAAACCTTTATTTCATAGTTTTCCTTGTCCTAAGTCAAAGGGACATTATGTTAATAGACCCAGAGTTTATATATAGCAGTTTGGTGTCAACTAGCATGATCAGGTGCTTGTGGGTCTAAATATTAGGGGACTAACTGAAAGTCATATTCCTAATCAATTTGTTTAATCTAAATCAAGTGGCAACAAAATAATGATATGTCACATGCAGCTGGACTGGGGGTGGGGTTCATGGCTAGGAAAATCAAAGCAACACTGGACAAGTTGGTGTGATCATATCCTGGTGGAGTGGTTCTGCCTTAGACCATGTAGGACTAATGTTCTTCCTTGGCCAAGGGGGCATTCCAGGTAAAAATTGATATCTGTAATCTGTCATGAAATTTTCCATAACTACTTACCATTCATGCAAACATTGACATGCATTTTAAAAACAAAGTTATATACATGGAGAAAAAAAAAAAAAAAAGATACCCTACAGATGTGTGTAAATGCCTACATAGTGAAAGGGCAGGAACAAGTTTTAAAAAAGGTGTCTTAGTGTTACGTGTGTTTTCAATACAAGTGTATCACAACGTAGCCTCTCCTCGCAATTCTACATAATATAAATCAACCTATCCCCTCCCTTATTCATATTGCAGGACAACACAACCTCAAAATAAGGGCTATAGAATTAAAAACAAAATAAAGTGCTAAAAATAAAACCAAGAAAATATATCAATATTGCTGGGAAATTGTCTTGAAGTCTTTTCTTATCTCTGTCAGTAGGCTATCTACACAAAAGAGACCAAAAGTAGTATATGTGTGGGCACCAAGTCAGAGTATATTTAAGTACAATGATTCTCAACCAGTGTGGAGAAACACACTGGTTTGCCATGAGATTTTGTTTTAATCTTAAAAATCAATTTAAAACAAAATAATTACCTTAAAATTCAATGTAACATGTTTTTAATCAAAATCTTCCTTCAAATGAATCACACCTCTCCTGATCACACATGGCTTATGTTTCTGAGCTATCAGTGTTGGTGTGCCTCAGTACCAAAAAGGTTGATAACCACTATTTCTGTGTATTGTGACCAATCTTATTGAACCCAAGCATCCCAGTGGTGTTTATTCACAGATGTATGAGATTCATCCTTGGTAGCAGTATGAGAGGACCTTTTTCCAAAACAGAGATCACACCTGTAACCAATGGGAGGTGATCGCTGCTGAATGTGACCAATGATGAGAAATCAGACATCAGAGCATCTTGTCATTTTTAAAGACTAAATTGGATGAGTGACGCAAAGAAATGATACAATCACAAAAAGTCAATAAAAGCAGATGAATCCCTATTGGGTCATTTTGAAATTTTGTTCCTTAAAGTATCAATTATTGCATGCAAAAATCCTGTATCGGTGGGGCCCTAGTCCAGAAACTGTGGGGCGAAGGGCTCTATTAAAACACTGTCTGGTCCAAAACCTCTACCAGAGATTTTCCTTTTTACGTAGCTTGACAACACCTGACCTAGTGTACTCCATAACCTGGGGTAGGGTCAGCTTTCGGTATGGTGTGAATCATTTCATTCTGTGATACCCTTGTGCTAGGGGAGGTTTGTGGCACTGTACGCCTAAACGTCTAGTATGACCTCATCCTTGGTTGTTCTCAACCCTGTCCACAGGCTGAGGGTCAGCTATAGGCGTAGAGTATCTCATCCTCAACTGTACAGCACTTTGATACCCTTGTCTACTTCTGTAAATCTAATGCCTGTCAGTAGTCAGTGGTTGTGGAATCCAGGGGTGCTGTGTGGCCTGTGTATGATCCAGTTTCATGGCTGAAATCTGCAGGTTGTGAGTCAGCTATTAGCATGATGTGGCGCACCGTGTCCAGTAACTTTAGTTCCCTGTGATATCTATGTCTAGTTTTGCAATTCTCCATTCCAGTAATCACACATCAAAGCCATTTATCAAAAATCCATCTAAATATATCTTTTGGATATATGGCTTTGGCCCATGTTAGTGTTATCCCTATTTAATAAGCAAGGGGTCACAGTGCATGAAGGAGCCTCACATACCACCTGGAAGAATTTTTCACTGGAGACACTTTAAGTGTCACATGATCACAAATGATGTTTCAGAGGCCTTTGCAACCCACCCAAAACAGTTCCATTAGGAACTATGCCATCGTATGTTAAGGGGTGATGCAGGGGTTGTCGCCAACCTGTTACGGTCTCAGTCCAGAGGTTGTGGGTCTGCAATAGGCATAGTGTGCAGAACCTCGTCCAGTAACTGTAAAGCTCTGTGCAGGTGGATCTCGATCCAGCAGGGTGTTTCCTTGATGCTCTGGCGGGGGTAGTCAGGCCCCCAGCCCTTAACGAAACTCATCCTGAGAATACACAGCCTTCCGAAGGTCATCTACCCCAATACCGGCTGCTGCTGACAGACCTGAGAGGAAAGTGGGAGGGGAGAAGGACCAAGTAAATTTCATGAACCTAGGACCCATAACACTGAAAACCTTGTACATAACCAAAGAACATAACCCCTTACTTCATCAAACTGACTTTATTTTTTTGATCATGTAGATTAATCAATTTTACTGTCAAAATGTGTTAAAATGTCCCTGAACGTGTTTGCCCTCTTTACAGATGGCTCACAAAATTTGACCCAAATTCAAATTTGCCTTGAATGTTTGGCTGCATGTCATCAACTTTGTTGACAGCTGGAGCCGTCCTTCGTACTGATCCAAGTTTCTTTCTATTGTGTGTTTGTTTGCATGTGCATCTGTATTTAGCTGTATCTTACTAATAGCTGGGGCTATCCCTCCAACTGAGCCGGGTCCAGGTATATTTCCAGCCACAGCGGCTGCTTGGGCGGCTGCCGCTGCTTGGGCAGTGGCAGCTTGCTGCTGCATCTGTCTGTGGCACTGACGAAGGTCAAACACCTAGCAGGAGGAGAGACACAACATTGCATATGTTCAGCAGCAACAAATCCCTCATGACAGGAAAAATGTAAATTTCATCGGCATTCTTTGAAATACATATAGACCAGAGGTCCCGAGCAATTAAGCCCGAGCACACCTGTGTCTGACATCTTTATGGCCCTACTCGAAAATAACGTCTAGTCAAAGGACACACACACAGAACAGGCATTAGCCAATGTCATTTCTCAACAGCTAAAGTTGTCTTTAGTATAGAAGGCACTTATTGAACACAGGTTAGCTACCTGCTCAGTTTGTTAGGTAACTAATAAAACTGACCGCTGCAGAAATCCGATAACCACCTGCACACTAGGCTTGGTCTCAGCAGTTTCCCAACAGACAGAAGTATCATATATGAATGCCAACACTGAGTGACATCCTCCTTTTACAGTGCCCCCGAGTGTGGGTCTGCAAGGTGTTCATTGCAGGATGAATATTGGAGAAAACATGTGAGGAGTGAAACCTTGAGAAAGCGTCTCTGATATCCATACCTTGATGTAAGCACTGGGGTAGATCTTGTGAACAGCATCTCCTGGGGCACGGCCTGCCTCTCTGTCCAGGTAGTAACTCTGCACGAACACTGCGTGGTCGCTAAGGCAACGCACCCACACATCTCCCTCACCCTTACACTCCAACTGGACCCCTTTACCGATGTGAAGCCTGGAAGAAGAAAGGAAACAGGAAGGGAAGGAGTGAAGGAAATAGGGAAAGAGGCAGGGAGATAATGAAATAAGAGGGGAGGAAGAACAGGAAGTAAGAGGTGTAGATGTGATATTCTATTCATAACATCTTGGAACGGTTGGATGGATGCACTTCAGCATGCACTTGTAAACTATCACCTGAATTGATGGGACTGATATGGCTGTTAAATCTTAAATTGTAAGACTTAAACTAACTGAAACAGACACACTGCCTTGGTGATCAGAGATGGAAGCTGAAAAGTATTACAGGATATGCAAGGGGCCAGAGTGGAGCCAGAGAGATATATATGGACACTGATTATCAGCTGATACTTAATTGGATTTTTATATTTTCATCAGCTCACATCTACAGGTACTATCAATAATAAAGCTGTCAAGTATTACTTGTGATGATCAATGCTTCTTGACATTTATTTGAAATTACATGTTATCACCAAAAACAACTTAGATACAATGCAGATACATTTTTAACCATCAATTTTGCTTCTTAAAATATAAATATCCTCTATCAGGGGGAACATAGTCAGGGTACCCCCAGGATTCTCCAAGTTAAATTTAAGACTTTTTAAGACCTTTTTAATACCACTTAGAATGAAATTTAATGCCAACTTCACAGGCCATACTGGCAAAAGTATGATGGATATAATGGAAAATCAGTATGGATTTTAAGCCCTAGAAAATAATTATTTACCAAGTACTTGAATTTAATAAAAGATGTTATTATAATACTCACATTAATATTTAATACACAATAGCTTTGTGAGCGCCCTTCACATGATCAGCGACAAAAACGCTCAGGCGCTGGCATTCATTTCCTATTTGGCAAGTATCGCCGCCGAACCTAGCGTCGCCGCTGCCCTCTGCGTTCTGCGCCCTGGGCACAGACACTGAGAGACCCCCTGGAGCTGCGCTCAAAGTTCAACTATATTCAACTTTGACCTTCGCGACGCACAACCAATCACTGGAATCCAATAGCTCTTAGTTTGCTATTCATTAGTGATCTGGTTAGAGATAGAGAGCAGTGGGAAAGAGAGGCGTTTGATATCATAGCCTGCGAAATAAAAAAAAATTATAGAAGAGAAACTTGTTTTATGTGTGTCGGAGCATCCCGAATTATACAACATGACGCTTAAATCATACCATGATCTGACTAAAAAGTCTGTATCATGGAATGATGTCGGTTTACAGATGGGACTACCAGGTTGATTGACAGCTTAGTACTAGGGATGTGCATGACTGACCAAAATCATTTTTCGAATAGTCTACTGTTCTTAAGACCGAATTTCGAATATTCGACCCGCCCCCCCCCCCAAAAAAAAAAAAAAACGAAATTCAGTTATTCTTTTCAATAGAATGGATCATTAAAATCAAAGGGTATTGCACATAAATAGGCACTTCAAGCGATCGTTTCGGCGTCTGGTCTAATTTTTCTCGATTCGTGAGTGATCGTGTCAAGCTGGGCAGGAAGTCAGACACAGGAACGGCATAGAGCATCCGATCAATTTTCAAAATATAACAAATTTCAAAATAAAACACCGTGATTGATGATGGCGTTGGATATCCAGTCAATATATATACATATTTCTCAGTTGTGTCTAAACTTTTACCGTCTATGTGTCCAAACAGAGAGCGAGAGAGACACAGACAAGCAGACACAGAGAGATTGTATGTACATTTTTTGTTTTTATTTCACACTTGCTTTGGCAATATAAACGTATGTTTCCCATGCCCCTTTGAATTGAGAGAGAGAGAGAGAGAGAGAGAGAGAGAGAGAGAGAGAGAGAGAGAGAGAGAGAGAGAGCGACGAGCAGGCACACACACACAATCAGACAGAGAGAGATGGAGGGAGAGAGAGACAGAGAGAGAGAAACACCAAACCCCTACATTGAGAAAACCAGCGCAGATCGGCGCCGAACGGCGCGTGTGAACAACCAAACTCCTGCTCGCTTGATCGGCGCTGATCGCGGCGCTTCCTTTTCCTTCCGCGTCCAGTGTGACCCGGGCGTAAGGATAAGTCCTGCCGCCGAAGTAGTATTAGTACAGTAGTATTAGCCTATATTTAGGTTGTAACTAAACCATTCATTAAAAATAAATAAATAAATAATACTAATAATAAAAAAAAATTCGACTCTGACATGAAAATCGAATGTGGAGACTGGCACGACTATTCGAAAATTCGAAAATTCGAACTCATCCCTACTTAGTACAGGACGTATATGCAGCCAGTCTATATTCACTTCTATGGCTGTGCTAGTATGATCATTGGTGATGTGGTTAGCTACGGTCACCGGCTGATGCGGATGACGCTGATCATGTGAAGGAGTCTCGCTCAACCTGGCGTTGATGCCGACACTTTGCGCGGATCATGTGAAAGCCCCTTAAAACGACACTTGCCCATTCTGAGGCGACGAGCTAGCTTGTTAGCAGCACACTCCACGGTCAAGAGCGTCAATACACTGACGTAAACATTACCTGTACTGTCGTAATGTCCAAGACACACCAAACAGAGCAAATTGTAACGTTACACACAAAACATTTTATACATTTGACAGTTATTCATGACGTTACGGTATTTATTTGATCCTACAAAAGGACAAGAACAAAATTTAAGACCTTTGCAAACAAAATTCAATACTTTGTAAATGAAATTCAATACTTTTAAGGCCTTATTTTGAGAATATTAAATTCAATGCTTTTTTAATACTTTTAAGACCCCGCGGGTACCCTGATAGTGTATAAAACGAGCCACCTACCTTGCTCTTTCGATGGCCTCAGTGCGGTGTACGTTACTGAGCTGGCCCAGACAGAACCGGTCTCCTCCTGAGGGGTCAACATAGCCGTCCACCGTCACAATGGGGCAGGTGGAAGGCACCTTGAACGTCTCACCAACCTGTACGTCCATCTCAAAGTAGGCAATGGAGCACCAGTAGTCTGGGGCTGGGATAGAGGGATCAGCCCAACATAACTTAATAAACCAGTAATGTCTAAAGTAAAGTTGTAAAAAAGAATACAATCCAGGCGGAGCAAGAGACAGGATATACTGTAATTAAGGAACTGTATGGAAAGCAGGAACCTTCATTAGATCTGAACAGGAGATGTGTGCTGCCCCTCCCTACCTGCCCAGGCGGCATTAAACTTTCGTGTAATTTTAGAATCTACCTGATCCGGTAACAATGCACAAATCTATAATTAATACCGTGGCCATGGTTCAGTGAGTGTTGCACACTCATATAGACAAGACATGTGCAGGAATGCAAACATAATACACACTCACAGTGTCAAATTAAACCAGGGTTCCTACACCGTTTGCTAATCATGACCTTTCCGTGACATATTAAATATGGGCTCACACTAAACAAAATATGTCATGGTGAAATATCATACCTTATGTTTGTACACAGCAAAGACAAAACTATATGGGGTCACCATTTCTGATAGGCCAAATTTGGCAGCTGTCAGAATATGTGACCTGAGCTTTTTTTTTTTTTATGTTGAATAGCCGATCTGAATATCAAAGGTCTTATTTCTGGATGGCTTGACATTAAACATTTCAGTGGTTGGGAAAAAAATGTACATGATATTTCCAAAACTATATACACATTTTCCATTTTCCATAACTTTCCATAACTACCGCGATGGCTTCCATTATCTCTGTTTTCCTTGGAGAGGTTGCTGGATACGGGGATGTGTTATAGAGTGAACCAGTAATGGTTACAATACATTTGCTGTTTAGAGCAACAGCACACAGCAGGAGTATTAAATGCAGTAATCGCAAATCATCACCATTACCACATTGCCGCAACTGTAACCGTAATCTTTATTAATTGTGCAGCCCTACCATGCCTGAAAACTCTGTCCATGGATTATGTACTTTTGGGTTGTGTGTGTGTTCTCACCTGGGTGATTGGATATGGGAGGCTGAAAGGCTAGCTCATTGTGAACTGGCCCTAGAAGAGAGAGAGACGACAGTGACTGACATGTAACTGCATTTGTAAAGCATTACAGTGAAGGGCTTGATAGCGTGTGTGTATACTTGCAGTAGTACTGATGGTGTGTGTATATGTGCAGTGGTACTGACAGTATGTACTTGCAGCTGTAGTGATGGTGTGTGTGTGTGTGTGTGAACTCACAGTAGTGTCCGGGGTGTGGCATTGGAGGGTGGTGCTGTAGATGACCATTGGTGTGGTGCGGCATGTTGGGGGTGAAACTGCTGTTTCTAGACCAGGTGGCGCTGGCATCTGGGGAGAAATTAGGGACAGAGGTCAGATGAAAAAATAAGTAGACAAAGTAGACAAACAGTACAAACTCAAATAAATAAATGTATATATATATATATATTTGTATATAGAATATGGCAGTGATGACAGGAGGGCCTTTATTGATGTGAAAGTGGAATCACACAGACACATAGGTAGGACTGCAAACATGACAGACAGGCACAGAAATCAACGAGACACAGACAGAAGCAGCAGACACACACAGAGTTCCATATTTTAACATTTTATCTTACTCCCTGATCCAGCAACAATGGCAGGGAAGGCCGATGTTGAGGCAGAGGTGGAGGCTTCAGAGGGTGGGAGCAGGGCAGGGGTGCCAAAGGACTCAGAGGGGGCCAAACGGCTGCTGGAGGGAGGGTGCTGGATGGTCTGGATGGAATGCCCTCCATCGATGGAGGGCAGACTGGGCTGTCCCTCAAAATCGTACTCATCCTTAACCATCAGTGCTGAGCTGGGTCCAGAACTGGTCAGTGTGAGCCCTGATAAGTCTGAGGACAAAGACAAAAATAAATGAGTGGCACAAAGCCAGGGTTAGGGGTTCAATTCTCACAAGGGTCCAAGTATCGTCCAAGTAAAATATATATTGAGAACTAGAGAAAGTAGTAATGTAACAGCATGTGCAGAAAAAAGTTTTGATATCCTGAATTCTTCCCACAACTGTTTCACTACCCCTGCTCCGTGCAATGCAAGTTAGACTTCAAGTCATAATGCGTTACCATGAATAAGGTTAAGAATTACGCCCAGTCCTATCACATGAGTGAAACCTGGCCAGAGAAAACTCCCCTTGTTACTCACCTATACCAGGAGACACCACTCTCTCATAGTGATAGGGGTTGACACACACACTATCACACTTGAGGTCAAAGGCAAATTGGCAGTATTTGACGTGCTTCAGTTCGTTCTTATGCAGGTCTGGCCACCTCCACAATCTGGCATAGATTACATGGGGGAATCCTTTCCGTCCAGCCACCTAGGAACAACAATATAGGGTAAGGATACAGAAAAGTCAGTTACTCACTAGATCAGTGCAGGAAGGAATTCCTCAACACCATGACAACTGGGTAAAATAATCATTCCTTCCACTGTCTTTATGGCTGAGGTTGAATTTATACTTTAGCTTGAAGTCAACTGCTTTTAGCTGGTGAGTTTTGATTGAAGGGCCAGCAGCTTTCTGATTTTCCAAGACTTAAGCATAATTTCCCAAGACATATTACTCATTATCCATGTGTTTTCCAAGACTGGAAATCCAGCCTTTAAAGTTTTACAGTAAGTAATATTGCAGAATAAATTACTTATATCAGATTACTTATGGGTTTCCTACTAGGAATCTCCTGCTAAATTTGCAATGACTATTTCATGATATATCACGGCTTGGATATTTAGATTTCTACGCTCAAATATTACATGATTGTTGGATATCTGATGTGAATGCCCTGGGTCTTGTTTTAGGTAGCTAAAACTAGGAATTATGTAATAAGGAAGTCCAGCTGAATTGTCCTACCTGCAGCCGACCGTCCAGTGTCCTCTGGATGGTTACACACTTGCTGGGGTGGGCTCCATTGGTGGTGATAGCCGTGATGAGTGAATCCAGCTCATCCTTTTTCTCCTTCAGCTTTTTCACCAGGCTCTCGATGGCCCGCTTAGCAAAGGTCTCGCTCTCACCACCCTGCCTGTGGCACATCAAGCTGTGCACAATGCTCAGGCAAGCATCATTGCTAGTAGGTGTGTTGGTGATAGACATCTTGACTTATGTGTCTGGCTGTATTAGATGTAGAGGGGGGATGAGGGAGTTCTCTTGTCCCAGATATAGATGTATTGTTTATATTGTGAAGCACAACATCAGCAGATGGATAATCTTCACATAGGTCACCGAGGTGACTGGATCCACCCGAAAAATAGCCAGTAGTTTGTTTTGGTTTTAGATAGTTCTGTGTTCACAAACGTATCAGCTTCAGAAGCAAAAAATAAGGAATCTGAAAGAGAGGACAACATACAAGGTTAGAGTAACGTTACTGACCTGTCTAGCGACCGTGACCGCGGCAGTCTATGGGCCAAATTAGGTTATATGCTAGCTCTGTGTGGCCAGTGGCATTCAGTTACCATTACTGCCATGTTACTAATAGCTTGTAATAATGAGCCAACCTGAATGACACAGCTCACCAGCTAAGACCGATAAACACACTCGACGTTGTTTTGAGTGTAGGTGACTGGAATGTATGAACCTAAAATTATGAGGCTATAGCACTAGTAGCTATTAGCTGTATAACGCTGGCTGATCAACTAACTAACGAACCGTCAGTTTTCACAACTACAACTACGTTTGCAAAAACCCAGAATTGTCTACTCAAGGTAAAAAACCTTTAACTGTTCGCTTACAGCTAGCGGCGCCAGTGTGGCTCCTTTTAGTTTAAAAGAAGTTATGTCAAGCACCCAGAGATGGACACAAAAAGACCAGAAGTAGGAAGATTGCCTTCAAAATAAAAGCATAAACGTTTGTCCCGTTTGGAAAAAAATAAAGAAGAAAAAAATAGACTTTGGGATATGTGGCACAGGAAAATCAGGTGATACTGTATTATGATGCGTGGAAGGGCGGGAAAAGAACGGTTAAATTTTTTTTAGATAACTTCAACACAAAAAAAACCCATACAGGACAACTTGGAGGATTTGTCTTCTAGTTAAGCTTGTCCTACATCAGTGACACACACAATAAACAATACACCTCCACTTAAATACACTGTGCTTGCCATCTAGTTAGGCTGTTAAAGGTCACAAAGACTAAACCACGAAACTTGCACCAGACAACTTGGAAGGATATTTCCTAACAAAGTATGCAAGTATGTTTTAACATGTATCTCTGGCAGAATTGTAGATGTGGGTGTAGATCATATGTGTGTCTGTGAGTGTGTTATTACACATTTTATAAATATATTAAATATAAATATATACTTGTTGGACTAACAAAATCTAGATAACAATTTGCTGTCTTTATATATATTGTTTAGGTTTTCTAGGTATACATTTTGTGTTTGAGTCTTTGAGCTGTCACAGCCTAACATATATGACAAGATCAGAGCATTTTAGTAGATGCCTATTCTGGATGACTTGCTGTAAGGTGGTATGACAATTAGTATAAGCATTAATAAGGAGATTTTCCAAAAACATCAATAGCATTTTCATTTACAACTTGTTCTTCACTTCTGTCCTTTCTATATTTGTTTTCACAATCGGTTATCAACAACGGTTTTATTTTGAAAGTTCTAACCGGACATGCTCTTTTTATATTCTGACCAGCTTGATACTGGTCTTGCTAGCTGCTAGCCTGCTACTGATAACATAAAGCTAGCATTGATGATTGTTGATTAGCAAACTATGCTAACTAGCTAGCTAACGTTAGGTTAGCATGTGTTTGTTATGACAGTTTCAGGCAACGGCAAACAGATATTTGTTTGCTATTTTTCTTGCTAAGCAACAAGAAGAAGTTTACTCGTCTGTCTAAAATCTTGATAATTATGCTCGTTGTACCGAGTAATACCGCGAACTAACGCTACCTAGCTAGCTGTTAGGCGACCTCCTCAAGTTAGCTAAACGGTAGCTAGCATGAGAGCCCTGTCTCTCTCCCAAGTTACCGTGCCGACGTTGGGACTATGGAGATGGTGTATGCCTCTTGGTTTATCCGCATAAGATTCCTCAATCGTTTACAAAAACACGATGAAAACATCCCATATCGCACAATCGTATCCTTACATCCCCCAAAACAGGGGTGCGGATTTGGCCAGAGCTAGACTGGGAATAAAATCACAGATTTCGTTTCCAGGTTTCTGATCGCTCCCTCCCTCCCCAGATCACTCACACACACTGTACTATTTCCTTCAATGGCGCGTTGCGCAGACGCAGGGAAGGACCGTCGTTACTCAACAGGCCCTTTCTTGTTGACGCTCCTACAGAAGTAAGTTATAGTAAGTATGAATCATATACAACATGTTTTCCTTATACAGCAACAAGATATGCACTCAATTTTAATAGTTGTTAATTGTGTCACTTTATACAAAATATGCTGAGAAATATGTTTTTTCGTCCATAAGTAGTCCATCAATACTATGATTGTTTAGTGATCATTTGCCATGTTATTTTAAATATAAACAGGAATTGTGTGAGTGTGAAGGACACACACTCCTTCACTGAGAAAGAGAGGCTGAGAAAGAGAGGCTGATCAGACAGCTTTATGAAAAAGAGTATAATAAATAATAACACTATAATAAATTCTGGAAATAAATAAATATCTGACTAATATGGACCTTGAGTGATGCTAGTTGTCTTTTTATCTGGTTTGAAACAACCATGAATAAATTCACGGAAGTTAGTGTGGCCAAATATTGCTTCATGTTGGTAAGAGAGAACCGTAGTCAACTCCTTGGAGCCACAGAGCCTGTCTTTGTGTCTTACAAGACGAGTGAGGTAAGAAGTGCTGTTTGGACGGGTTTGGACAGACTGGGCTGCTCTGCCTCAGTAGGCCAAAGGTGTTACTTTACTTTTATTTTGCTATTCAAATCCATGGCTGACTGACAACGTTTGATAATTATTTCTGAAATAAATAGAACCGATCATTCTGCGTACATACTGCACTCAATTTTTCTATGCCTCTGCCCAGTATTTGCTCCCAGACACATTCTTTGTTGAATAAAAGGCAATTTAGGTTTGGACTGCAGCATGAAGTGTTGAGTGTCTCTAAATCTACACTGACTTGGGGTAGATGCTACAAATTTGGGAAATCTGCAAACAGGATTATTGAGCCTCTGAAATCCCCAAACACAGTGGAAGATGATCAGAATGTCCACGTCATCTTCAGCATGGCTGTGTGTGTGGGTGATGTAGGTCACAGAAAGGTAAGGGAAATGGGTGAGAGTGTATAAGAATAACTCTCATGTTTTATCTGCCAATATACAGAATCTGGTGTAACCAGTTGTAACCGATTCTTCTTTGAATTATGGCCATGACACCTCCAGAAGTCTCAACTCTGGCAGCCCAGAAGAAACCTGCTTTCAGCGCTCATCACTCCCTTACCCCACATCACACCACATAATGTCCACACTAACCAGTCTCAGCAACAAATTGTGTACCATCTCTCTGTTTCTGTTCCTCTCTCTCTTGCTCTCTAATATCCTTAGTTGAGAAGGTGAAGTTGAGATAATTCTGCAATTAGAGCTTTGAAAATGAAAACAGAATAACGTTCTTCATTTTGGTTTCTCAAATTCTCTCTTTCTTGTTTCCTCTTCCACTTACCAATGGTCCTTCATTCTCATTTCTCATCTCACTTCTTGCTCACTATCAGTGTTACTTTCTCTCTCTCTCTCTCTCTCTCTCTCTCTCTTGCTCCCTTCTTTCTCTCTCTTTGCCACCAAAATAAATAGGCACATTTGTTTCCTGGTGTTTCTTCCTGAAAACACCCCCCAACATACAAATAGTACGATTTTCCATCCTGACCAGCAGAGTGCAGCAGTCACCAGCCCATGAAGTCTCCTCTCTGCTGAGCAGGGCTGGGAACGCTTCACTTCACCTTTATTCAGAAAGAGTTGTCCTATGCAAGCTATTAAGAAACAATTTAGAGTTAATGTTCTGTTGTTAGCTAAATACTTGTATTTTACAAGTTCTTAAAAAGGTGAAATGACCCCTGACATTCAAATTTGACATGAACTAAACTGAGTACGTTTCATGACTCCGAGGCTGTTAAAATAAACTTCACATCCCTGTGGCCTCAAAATAAGTGGATTTATTTATTCCTGCAAAACGTTTTGGAGATACTAGGCTTTCTGAGAGTTATGGCATGTTACTAAAGGGATAACCAACTTAGCAGCTACTTGGGTTTACTTGAGTTTTCAGAAAAACATAAACCTACAAGATGAAATTTTATCACTTTCCAAGCAGTTTTTAGTCTTATCGTTAGTAGTGCCAATTTTATGACACCTAGTTTAATTGATCAGTACTTGCCTACTCCATATGTGTGAACAAGATATTCAGATATATTTCATACGAGCATTTCTCAAAGATCTAAAAAAAAAAAAAAGTGATTTGTATCAGTTGTAAATAATGTATTCTTGAATAAGAAGTATCAGCTGAGTAAAAACAAGTTAGTTTTTGATAAATGATGAGAACAAACTGAACTCAAACTGGACAAACAAACTGGACTCAGACTTTTGGACCCCACCGTATATCACCGTGACAAGCATACCTCAGAGGCAGCATACATGACTGCTGTG